>VMBQ01001619.1:30328-41093 GCA_007657795.1 Dreissena rostriformis | reverse complement strand
GATTTTTTTTTTTTTGAAAGACTGTCCAACATCCCTACCAAGAATCCCCCCCCCCCAAAAAAAAAATAAAAAAAAATAGTTTTTTTTTCTTTTTTTCCCCATTTTTTAAAGATACTGTAATAAATGACCACACACCCACAATTTTGCTAAAATTGCCATAACTTCTTTATTTATGATCAGATTTGATTCATACTTTGACAAATAGATGAGCGGTCTGCACCCGCTAGGCGGTGCTCTTGTTTAGAAGTCGGTGCAGTCAATGATGTGATGGCTTTATACATGTAAATGTATTCATGTGTGAAATTGTGTAATGAGCTGATTTATGCAGTGCAAAAATTTGTGCATTTTACAGATTGCTCATGATTTATTGGCATTCATTTATTACCACGTCAATTTTTTTTAATTGCATCTTATTAACAAGTTATATTGTTTTGATACTTAATGTTTTATAAACAGACATTTCAAGCCTGTCTAACCCTTTTCAATTATCACCATTGAGCCATTGATAAATCTGAGCTAAGGATAGAGTAATGTATGTAAACTTGTAGTCTATCCATATGTGATTGCAGAAATACACGCACATGAAGAATGAGGCCCGTGAGGTTGCGATCCACTATACTAAGGACCCAATGTGGTGGCTAGGGGTTAGCCTCATGATTATAGGGGAGGTGGGAAACTTCTCTGCGTACGGGTATGCCCCAGCCTCGCTGGTTGCCCCCCTCGGCACTACCACTGTGATAGGTGAGAGCTTGTGTTGGCTTGTATGAAACGAGGTCATTTAGCCCTTGGATGTATTGAAATCAAAGTTTTCACAAAAGAAAAAAATAAGTCGATAAGCACTAGTTTGTGCAATAAACCAGGTTTGATCAAATAAAAAAAAAGGTAATTAAATTGCTTCATGCGAAAATGCGTCTTATGCCATATGTGGCCAGCTTGGCTCCAGACCCGCCTGTGCATCAGGAGCTACGCTGTCCACTATATAGTCATGCAAGGTTTCTTGGTGTTATTAGCGAATAGGGTTGCTCCTGACCAGACAGCGCAAATGCGCAGGCTAGTCTGTAGCTACGCTGGCCATTTTTGCAGGATGCGGGTCATTTTTTTCCATTTAGCAACAAAATTATGCCAGTAGACTAAGTGATATAACTGTGGCTATCAAGCAAAGTGGTATTGATTAACTTCCACAAAACAAACATACATAATTGTTATTTGTTCTCACATTGGTTTGTGTGTGCCATCAAGTAAGGGACCAGTTGGCACAATCCCACGGAAAGTATTTCACCAAAAAGTATTAATATGTCGATCTATTTATAATTCTTTCTTGTTGTTTTTCTTTCAGCTAACATGTTTTTGGCAGCATTATTTTTGAAAGAAAAAATTGGACCTGAAAATCTCTTTGGTAAGTTATAAACATAACTTTACCATCGTACCATCATTCAACATGATAACCAGTTTTGTCTGTCTTTGAAATGCTGACAAATAATGTTTTGAAACTAGTTGATTTCTTAAAAAGCTCAGTCAAATTTACAAGTTTAAATGGTCTTGCTTACTTTCAATTTATGGAAATAAGTATGAATGTTAAAGCCACTATATCAGCACGGGTTCGAAAATCCATAATAAAAATATCAAGCATCAATGGAAGCATGTTATTTTAAATAAAACTTTAAGTGATAATTCTAGATTTTGATTTTGCAGTATATATCATGTATATTTATTTAGCAATATAGTTTGTGATATATATGTTTAGCACACCTGAGCACAGCATGTTAATACTTAGTTTGTATGGTCTGCTATTGTTTGTATGGTCTGCTATTGTTTGTTGTGTATTAATATTTTCATAAAAAAAAACATCTTCAAACTGTTGGCGGATATTCACAAATCTATACAGGAATGGTCGGTGGTATGTGCAGTTTCAAAATTGTCAATTGTGATCAGTGAACATGTTATCAGACTTAACTCAGGGTTGAATATATAATTATATGAGCCTTGCTCTGTGAAAAGGGGGTTTGATGCACGTGCATAAACTGACACTTTCCGCCTTAACTGGATTCAATAACAGTCTTTCCTTAAAACGAAAAAGACAATAAAATTGAAAGTGGCGTCCCTTATTAGCCTGTGCATTAAACCCCCTTTTCACAGAAAGAGGCTCGTATATATTATACTGAAATCAGCAACGTATTTTTCAGGGTCTGCTCTTGCTGTATTGGGAGCTGTATTAGTTGTTGGCTTTGCACCAAAGGTTTGTTAAAGTGATTGTTATTTAAAAGTATGTATAGCAAACCCAAATAAACAAATATATTGTGCAATGTGCAGAGTTTGATTTGCGGATGGGAGGCCGGCTTCTCCAGGTAAACTGATGTACACCTTGATATATATTTCTCCGATGGGTGGATGGTTTTTGCAATACAATCCAAATGGTAAAAATAAATCCCACTGATTACCAACTTTAATTTATTCTTGAGATTGAACATTTTACTGCAATCACCACGATTTGTTGTGATGCGAGATGATCTGAAACTAAATGATATGATGACACTAATTGATAACATTTAAATGTAGACTTTTGTTAAAGGTTCACATTTATTTCCTTATTAACATAATTTCCACAATGGACCTGATAAGATCCGATTGAATTGCCACAATTACTTAATTATTAAAGCCTTTATATGTGCGGTGTCATGCGAAAATCAGTTTTATGCCATATGCGGCAATCGCTCAGTATGATCAGGAGCTATCCTGTCCGCTAATGAGAGCAGGGCCCGTATTCACCAACCTATTTTTAGACTTAAGAATAAAGAACCAACCTAAGAGCCAAGATAAATACTCCCAGCCTTTAAATATAAACAGGCTACCACTGGTTATAATATCCTTAACATAATGATCTACATGAAGAATAATGTAGATTGAGGTAGTTAATGCCAAGTTTGACTCAAAATTAAAGCAATTCTTGAATATTCCAATTTAAAGAATATTCTTTATTCTAAGACTTAACCCTTTGCATGCTGGAAAATTTGTCGTCTGCTAAAATGTCGTCTGCTGAATTTCTAAAATCAGCATTTTCTTCGATTTTTTTCAAAGAATACTATCAGAATAGCAAACAGTTTGGACTCTGATGAGACGCCACGTTTTGTGGCGTCTCATCTGGATCCAAACTGTTTGCAAAGGCCTTCAAAATCCGGTTCCAGCGCTCAAAGTTAAGTTAAGTCTAAGAATTGTTTGGTGAATACGGGCCCAGCAGACCATACATGACTAAAAAGTGGACAGGTAGCTCATTCCCAGACTGGACATATGCGTAGGTTTGTCTAGAGTTACGATGGCCGCATGTGGCATAAACCCATTTTTGCATGACATTGTTGCAATCATCGAGATAGTGGGAATCTACTTCAACGTTTATTTGCATGTTTTTGGACTGGTTTTGTGTTTCTTTTTACAGAAAGAAAAGATATTAGATGGGATCATGTTGACAACTCTTCTTCAAAATATGGGATTTATTGTTTATACAGTAAGTATTTTAACTTTTGTTAACGCAAACTTACGTATTCATTTTTCATAATTTCATTTAACTAGTTGTTTTGTATTTGTATGTTAATATTAAGTGATACCTGTACCAGTAATTTCAGTGCATAAGAATATATAAAAACAATCCACTAAGTTTGATCATCCCTTTTATATTACTTTTTTGTATTCAAAAATCAATATGTGTCTTGATTGTCTATAATAAGAAAATCAATACTTATTATTTCATTATTATTCACCTGTCAGTTTTTTAAGATCAAACTATTTCAAATTCTTAAATTACTTTTTTGTAATTTCTTTTTCAGTATTTTTATTTTTCTATTTCATATTCACATAGATCACTTCTTTATTTCCATATTTCAGTGTATAGAGCTGGCTTTGCTGGCAGGGCTGCTCGTACTGCTGCACGTGAAAAAGATGACAAGAGTCGTCATATACCTTTTAATAGTCGCGCTCATTGGTAGGTCATAGAGGAACACATAGATACACAAAATATAGACTGCTCAATGCCAAAGCCATGATGACAGATTTATAAGTCCCTGTCCATTGTGGTTATCGGAAAGCCATTTGTTTGTCAGTCTGTCTGCATAAGTATTGTGTCTACTCCATATTTCCTGTAAACTTTGAGGAATTTGCATGGCTAAAATGTCGAGTTCAATGTGATTATGTGCAGAAAGCATAATACAGTTATGCCATATACAGTACATCCCATGCGGAACCAACAAAGTCCGGGGCTACGCCGCAGCCAGAATCATAAGTACTCGACGGCCGAACGCGGCGTATCGCCGAGGCACTCGGCATTGATCCGCGCAACGACGCCGAGTCTGTAATAACCTGGCGTACTTTCCCGGAATAAATCCGACGCATACGTACGCGGCGGATCGAGTGAAAAGATAAATGTTCAACCCCATCAAATTCCTTGTTAGATTCTGTGATGCAACTACATTGTTAAACATTTTAATTATATTGAACAAATAAAATGAAAAATACTATTACCTTCCAATTTAATAGCTAGTAATAATCCAACAAAACACTTTGTCTTTATTTACTATAAATGTGTTTCAAGAATTTCGTAAACACATGCGTTAGGAACTGTACAAGAAGTTGGCACTCAACTTGTGTAAAACTAATTAACCGTTAAATTCCACCTCCATTCTCTGAAAAAGATTCGAAAGGCGGAGCTAAGTACGTTCTATTACAAAATTGGACAATTGTCATTGAGTAACAAACACACGATTGGTTTAGCGGGTAAATTTCTTGACAAAGGAAGCCAATTTTGTCGGCAAAAACGGTGTAACTTTATGCCTTCAGACAGGAACTGTCTATTCACACAGACTGCGAATTTGTGCGATACTTTTAATAATGTGATTGATCCTTTGTTTACATGTTCAGTATAAATAACCAACTGCTAACATGAAAACTTTGGATTAAATTATCAAAAAAAAACAATAGTAATGTTGCAAACTGTGATTATATTAATTGGTAAGTATCAGTTCAAAGACGATGTTTTGCTTGTAGTAAAACAACAAATTTTCTATACAAAAACATTACCACGGGATCAGTTGATCTTGGTCGAATTTCATAAAAAAAAATCATGGAGACCTCATAAGTCGATTAACTTTTTTATCTATTTTGAATCTGGGCATATTAAATTAATTATGATTTTAAATATTATTATTATTGTTCTTTTAAAATTTATTGACTTACTAATCATTTTCAAAAGATTTCTATTTTATGATGCGCATCAACTCGGCGTCATATCGCGGATCGCGGCTTGCCTCGGCATGTCGCGGCGAACAGAGGCGAAGCATCGTGGCGAATTGCGATGTTCCGCCGCGAACTGATGCGGCTTTAACGGCCGACTGGGCATCGACTCGTTGCGCCTTGACGCCACGGATCGCGAAATATGTTTGTTCCGCATGGGCTGTACTGTAGAGGTCAAGGTCACATCAAACCCCAACATTTGGTTTCCACTCCATATCTAATTTAAATTTTAAACATGTGGCATGCAACAACAATGTCACTGTCTTCAATGTAAAGATCACATTGGAATCTTGAAGATTTTGCATATTCCTTATATGTATATAGTGAAAAAACATATTTGCTTCCAGCCATAACTTTGTTGTTCATGATGGAATATCAAACTAAATTTGCGCAAATGATCATTATGATCATGTCATGACAACTTGTTGCAAGCAACCATGTCTGATGCTTATAGTCAAGGTCACTTGAAGTTGTGCATAGCCCTATTATGGTATTCGTGATAATAGATGTTCATGTGACTGTCAGTTCTTTTTCTTCATAGTGCATTTGCAAAAGTTTTCATTGTGTCAAGACGTCAAATAGGCTTGATAAGTTACAACAGCTACAAAGGACTGAAACATAAGTGCTGTATTGATTGTTTAAATTATGTATGACAAGAAGCACTTGTTTCGGTGTCCAGTAAAATACAGCAGGGCATCTGTATCTTTCGGATATTTCTTGTCTTATTCCAAATGTTTAGTTCATTAAAAAAAAATCTTTAAAAAAGACTTGCTTCATCATTCATCATTGTACGTATTTTAACCCTGTGGTCTATTTAATTTTGATTGTGTTTCAACTTTGCTTTGTAAGTGGCAGAAGTACTGATTTATTTTAGCCCCACTCTTTTGTAGTTGGGGGGGCCTGAACTTTAAAAGTAAAACTTCCATACTGTTTTATTTCATTCCTCCACAGCCTCATTTTCGGTGATATCAGCGAAGGCGGTGTCCAGCATGGTCCAGCTGACGTTCGCTGGGGACTCCCAGTTGAAGTACATCTCACTTTATGTCATGCTCATTATCATGGTCTCTACAGCCGTTCTCCAGGTCAAGTAAGCAAATAGAACTGCTTTACTTTAGAATATTGCATATATATAGTATATATATGACTAAAATTTAGCAATGGGAAAACAAGGTGCTTTACTTCAGAATATTCCATATATAATATATATGACCATAAACAATATATGTGACTAGAATCTAGCAAAAGGCAAACACGATGCTTTACTTTAGAATCTACCATATATAATATATTTGATTATAATTTAGCAATTCGCCAACAAGGTGCTTTACTTTAGAATATTGCATATATAATAAATATGGCTAGAAGTTGGCAAAGGGCAAACAAGGCCAGGGCAGAACTTCTCAGACTGTTAGTTAATAATATATTCCTTTGAATATATTTGTGGGACATTTGATGTTAAGACTTTAAAACAATATCATAGAAAATATTTAATCACATGAAAATAACAGAACCTTGTGTAAATTGTGATAACATGCATACCTTATAAATATCCCTGGGCCGCTTTACATTTTCCTGAGGAGGTAGTATTATGAGTTAAAATGCAAACATTTCAGACACAAATTTACATAAGGCATGTATTTGCATTGAGTGATGAAGCAAAATAAAGAAATAAAGCATTAATTATACATTGAAGTTTGTGTATCATCTTTATGAATGGAGGGGCATTTATAAAAGAATATACGATAATCTGGCCTGTATTAAGTTACTGATCCTTAGACTTAAGAATGTAGAATAGACTTAGAAGCAAGTTAAGTACATTTAGCGTTTAAATATATAAAGGCTACACATGTTGCTTATGGCTTAAATAAATTGTTTTAAATGAATATTTTTGTAGTTAGAAGCGTAAAATTTCACGTATTATACCTTACAAATATTACAGTATAAGGAATATGCTTTATTTTTTCGGCTTAAGTCTAAGAATATTTGTGTTATAATACGGCCACGATGTTCAACCATAGCTGTTATCATGTTGACTGTGAATACTGCCACAATGTTCAACCATAGCTGTTATCATGTTGACTGTGAATACTGCCACGATGTTCAACCATAGCTGTTATCATGTTGACTGTGAATACGGCCACGAAGTTTAACCATACCTGTAATCATGTTGACCGTGAATACGGCCACGATGTTCAACCATACCTGTTATCATGTTGACTGTGAATAGGGCCACGATGTTCAACCATACCTGTAATCATTTTGACTTTGAATACGGCCACGATGTTCAACCATACCTGTAATCATTTTGACTGTGAATACGGCCACGATGTTCAACCATACCTGTAATCATGTTGACTGTGAATAAGGCCACGATGTTCAACCATACCTGTTATCATGTTGACTGTGAATACGGCCACGATGTTCAACCATACCTGTTATCATGTTGACTGTGAATACGGCCACGATGTTCAACCATACCTGTAATCATTTTGACTGCAGATACCTGAACATGGCGATGCAGAAGTTTGAGTCCACCATTGTGGTGCCAACCAATTTCGTCTTCTTCACGCTCAGTGCAATCATCGCTGGTATTGTCTTCTACCAGGAGTTCATGGGCATGACGGCGCTTGAAATATTCATGTTCCTCTTTGGGTGAGTGCCTTTTCAGTGTTTTTTTCCCAGTGATTTGTTACTATGTCCATTTTTGGTTCCAGGTTAATGTTACTAAAAATATAAAAAAACAACAGTATGCCCATAATGACTTCAGTTTAGATAGACGTATTGCACTAAATGTTTTCTGTGTAAGGCAAGAAGCTTACATTCTAACCTAGCTGTGGATTGCATTTTTGGCCGGTTAGATCAAGGTCAAGGTGACTGTTACTAAAAATAGGACAATTGGTTTAAGCGAATTATTTGAGTTTCGATATAAGTATTTCACTGAAATTGTGTGTGTAGGTTGCTCATATATAGACCTATCATGAAAATTCATTTGTTTCTGCTCAATAACCAATAACTTGAGTAACTGTTGTTGTGTCAAAAGTTTGTGTGTAGGTAGCTTTCATGAATACCTAGCTTGGGATTCCATCTGGGATCAATTTGGCAAAATCAAGGTCACTGTTTACTAAAGTAGAAAAGCTGTTTCCACTTAATGGCATGATTTTTTATACGGGTATTGTTCTTAAATTGTGTAAGGTTACATACAGTCCTAGCTTGATATTGCATTTGGGACCAGTTTGATCAAGATGTAGTTCACTGCTACTTAAAATAGAAAAAACTGTTTTCTATGCAAAAAGTTGACTAATAATGATGGTATTGCGCTGAAAATGTGTTTGTATGTAGCTTATATGCAGACCTAGCTTGGGATTGCATAATTATTTAAACTTAGTTATTGAATAAACATTGAAAACCTGGTTTAGTGGCATTGCCATGTTTCTTGAAAATATTTGTAAACAATATAGCACATAACATGAATACTTGCAATTGCAATTGGCATAGCAATGTGCTATTGAATCTAATGAAGAAAACTTTTATTTCAAATTTCTTTTCTTTTTTTTGCAGATGTTCCATGTCCTTTGTTGGGGTATACTTCATAGTGGTAGGGCGTAAGATTCCCGCTGCTGTTATACAGGCTGGAATGCCTGCGCCCGACCAGCCGCCCCAGTCTATAGCCTCACGCATATTCCCATGTAAGGCTTGTTTCACCTTTCCAGGTATTCATAGTACACGGGTAATAGTAAACATGAGTAGTTTGTATTTTGTTTGTGTATTTGTCTTGCTGCATTGAGCCCTGAGTGTGTCTTTGTTATGACCTTGAAGTCATTGAATGATATATGGAATTATTCTTAACTCTAAAGCATCTTTTAACAAATCTTAATATACTTTTAAAGGGCCATGTGGGCATTATGCCAGATCATTAGGTTTTATCAGATGTCAAGGGTCATGTCACTGTTACTAAAAATAGAACAACACTAAATATTTAATTAATCAACAACTACAGAAGATATTATCAAGAAACTTGGAAAACAGTTTTGGCTGTAAGACAGCAACAATGAAAAAAACTTGTTTATTGGTTTTTGATGGCAAATTTATTTCATTATTGCAACTTTGTAGATCTTTTTAATTCTTAAATTTGTATTACGGTAACACCTTTAAACTGTTGGTGTTAAACAAATAATGTCATACAGTAGCTAGCGCGGTACTAAAATATGTAATAACCAATATTAATTTAAAGTCAATGTGTAGCTGCATGCAGATTGTTTGTGTGTGATTCCGTTCAGGCAAATTTTATGCCCCCGGTAGGGTGGCATATAGCAGTTGAACTGTCAGTCCGTCCGTCTGTCAGTCTGTGCGTCCGTCCGAAAACTTTAATGTTGGTCATAACTTTTGCAATATTGAAGATACCAACTTGATATTTAGCATGCATGTGTATCTCATGAAGCTGCACATTTTGAGTGGTGAAAGGTCATGGTCAAGGTCATCCTTCAAGGTCAAAGGTAAAAAAAAAAACATTTTTTTTTTAAATGCATGTGTATCTCATAGAGCTGCACATTTTGAGTGGTGAAAGGTCAAGGTCATCCTTCAAGGTCAAAGGTCAATTATTTTATTTTTTCCAAAGCGGCGCAGTAGAGGGCATTGTGTTTCTGACAAACACATCTCTTGTTTCATACTAGAGCATGTTTGCTAATCCAATAACTATAACTTCTTATTATTGAGACAACTGTGAAACAAGGCTTTTGATGATCTGTGTTGTGCAGCTAATTCTCAACATACAACATAATGTAGGATTTGAGTTGTAAAATATCAGAAGCACAAATTTAGTTATGTTTTGAAGGCCTATGCTTTGAGGTGAGTATGCGGCACTGAACACTTTTCATAAACGGAACATTTTATTTCTGTCATAAAAGGCATGTTGTATTTATTTTGGGATGGTGAACATGTATCTTTAAAGATATGTGTGTTGAAAATTATGAAGTTATCGGGCGTCAACAAAGCTTGGGATTATATAACATCAAGACCAAATTAATTCTAGTCTGGATGATGCAACTTGAAGATCATCTTATGTGCATATTTTTCTGTTCTCAAATGCTTTTCAAGAAGTTAATATTGTTATTATGTATTTTTCAAGAAATGAATGTCGTTATTATGTTAAGTTATTATTATTTTCTTCAAGCTGGTCATTGCTTTATATTAATTTAAGATATGCTAATTATAAAGCTTGAATTTAACTGACACAACCAAGCCTATGTTATTTGGCCTTTTACAACCATTATTCTTCCAGGATTCTTCCTGAAAATGCATGATGATGCCCCGAATGTGAAACTATAAAATACTATATGTCTCTAAAGCTGTTTTATCAAAGACGAGATGTAGTTGATACTTGTTTTAGTTTAAGTTCATGGTGTCATAAAAAGTAACAATTCTGTTGCTCTGGATAGAAACAATTGAGTAGTTTAAGGGTAACTATTATCCCCCCCCCCCCCCCCCCCCC
>VMBQ01001619.1:3897-29221 GCA_007657795.1 Dreissena rostriformis | reverse complement strand
TATCTTGGAAGTGCTTTGGCGGATTTCATTGAAACTTGGTATGAGTATATATATGGATAAGACGATGATGCACGCCAAATGGCATTGTACAACATCTGTTAATAACGGAGTTATAGCCCTTTGTATCTTGAAAAAATGCTTTTTACTATAGGCACTTTTGTGTCCGGAGCCATATCTTGGAAGTGCTTTGGGGGATTTCATTGAAACTTGGTATGAGTATATATATGGATAAGACGATGATGCACGCCAAATGGCATTGTACACCATCTGTTAATAAGGGAGTAATGGCCCTTTGTATCGTAGTATGTTCATCCGTCCGATTTGCAACCATCCTTAAACAAAATATATGTTGCGGGGGATATCAATTTAACAAATTTGCTTGTTATTAATGTGACACATGTTATCTTTTATTGCTATTAAATTTGAATTGATATGCTAATGGGTTAATGTTTATTTGCATTTAAATGTTTAGTTAATAACTCTGGACCAAGTGTAAGGTTTGGGGCTCCTTAAAACTGGTTTTAAAGCCCAATGCTTTGCATTGACCATTCAAAGGCCGTGACTCCAGTTTTATTCATGTTTATGTGTTTGTTGTGTATGTGCATGTCTTGTCTAGTAGATTTGTTTTGTATCTCTCTGTTTGGCAATTGGTTTCTTACCAAACAATGTATATAAAGGACCTCATGCTGTATTTAAGTTTCTCTACTGCTGATGAAGTTGAAGTTTTATTTTATGTCTGACCCTTCATTTCTGCAGAATTCAATGTCAGATTATGAATAATCGTTCATTTGAAACACACTCACAATTTGGTTCTACAACAAAAACAAGTTTCACGTGTCAGCATCGGCATTAACTTGCTCATTCTAAATTTCACTGAAATAAACAACATTTGATTTATCGTATCATATAAAGATTGTCAATTAATTTTATAAGCTCAGCTGTTGTCATAGCCAGCTCGTCCGCCGTCCGCGTCATCCGAAAACCTTAACATTGGCTCTAAAATGAAAGTGCTTCCACCTACAACTTTTAAACTTCATATGTAGATGCATCTTGATGAGTTCTACACCCCACACCCATTTTTGGGTCAGTAGGTCAAAGGTCAAGGTCACTGTGACCTCTAATTTATTCAAAACTGCACCCACAGCCGAGCGTTGGCACCTGCTATGGGGTGCTCTTGTTTAATATTTCTCTGTCATATTCATTTGTTGGCTTAAGATTGTGACAATAAAATGTTGACATTGAAATCATATATACTTTCTTTAAATTTCTTTCTCAGAAGAATGTAAAACAATTATCAATGTCATTGATACTAGACACATTTTCAAAGCAGATAAAAAATGCTGGTAAAGTGTATGCATCTCTTGTGTATGTTTGAATTCTAAGTTTGTATGTTTTGAGAATGCTCCTACTTTTTCCGAAGAAACTCTACTCTGCAAAAAATATATAATATTGTTTTGACAATACATGTTGAAATAGTGCATGGTTTACCTTTTACTGTCATGTTGAACAATCAAATATACTGGATGTGTTGCAAAATACTCCATTGTGTTGGTGTCTTTCTATTCTTCCCGGATTTTTTTTCTGATTAACCTTCTCTGAACTGCGATGACATTACTTATTCATTTGTTTAAAGTTCAGCAGAATGATATTTATAGTATAGCTTACACTTAAATTTTACAAAGTACAAAAAGCTCATTTAAATATTATTTGCATGACCTATGTGAATGCTTAAAAATTCAAGACTGGTATTCGCAGATCACTTATAAAGGTTACTTTTTTAAGTATATAAATCAGGCACCTGTCTTATCAAACAACAAAGGGGCATATTATGATTACAATTCAATTTCCAAGGAAGCATAACTGCTTATATTCCACAATAAGGATCACTTTTAATCAGTTATAGTACTCAGTTCCTCAGTGTTTTTCACATTGACATTCTTTCTTTTAGAATGTGATCATTTAAAAAGTCTTACAAACCCACAAACTATAAGAAAAAACAACAACATATTTTTTTATTTCCAAAGGTATTTATGCTATACACATGTTTGGTCACTCGAAAGCACAAAAATAAGACAGACAAAATAATACATATTCTACGATGTCTATTTTGATGAAGTTGTAAAATTCAAAAGAAGAAACATAATTAAACATATCAAAGTAATAAAATAACAACGGTAAAATGGTTTGAAATTAAAAAATCCAAACCCTTGCTGTTTTCGTTCTTAGAAGACTGAGAAAAAAAAACAAGGAAAGAAGAAACAACTAAATTTTTAAACAATTACATCGCCTTTGCAATATTTCAGCATGGCTATGCGCAACTGTAAACGTAGGCAAGGTGCAGCCGTCTGGTTACACGAGCCACCTGAACACCGACGAGGAGCTGCGGCGCCCGTTTGTGGGCTCCGACGCGGAAGACTCGGACTCCTCACAGGAGACGCTGTACACAACAACGAAGGAAACCAATGGCAGCGTATTGTTCACGAAGAATTATGGGGCAGATAACTAAATAGGGCACACACAAGTGAAGAAGACGGTGTTGAAAAGCATTATGTGGCCAATATTTTTTATCTTTGATTATCGGGTGATGATATGTTATGTTTGTTAATGTGTCTGTCATTAACAAATGCTGTATGTCCGTAAATTATTATATTATGATTAAGGGTGTTATCTGAGACATTTTCACTGGTATTTAAAAACGTGGCAGTACCCAGAACTAATTTTAACACCCATTGATTACATGAGCTTTAAATATGACTCTGTTATAAGGAGGATGATGCATATAACTTCCTGCATGTATTTACTTCCTTTTGAAATGTTCTTTTTACTATTTTAGGTTATTTTATCTTTATTTTGTTGTTTATAGAGTTTCCAGAATTGGTTTATTTGAAGGTTAAACTTAAANTTGGACTAGTTGAAAAATGATGCCCTTTGGTTGAAAAACATGGCCACTAGGGGGCGGGGCATTTTTCCTTATATGGCTAGAGTAAAACCTTGTTAACACTCTAGAGGCCACATTTTTTTTCCGATCTTCATGAAACTTGGTCAAAAGATTTGTCCCAATGATATCTTGTTATCTCAGGTGAGTTCGAAAATAATTATGGTTGCTTTAAAAACATGGCCACCAGGGGCGGGGCATTTTTCCTTATATGGCTATATATATGGCTTTAGTAAAACCTTGTTAATCTTCATGAAATTTGGTCAGAAGATTGGTCTCAATGCTATCTTGGATGAGTTCGAAAATAATTATGTTTGCTTTCAAAAACATGGCTTCCAAGGGGCGGGGCATTTTTCCTTATATGGCTATAAACATGTAAGGCTATAGTAAAATCTTGTTTACACTCTATAGGCCACATTTACTGTCCGATCTTCATGAAACTTGTTCAGAAGATTCATCCCGATAATATCTTGGAAGAGTTCAAAAATGATGCCGGTTGGTTGAAAAAGATGGCTGCCAGGGGGCGGGGCATTTTTCCTTATATGGCTATAGTAAAACCTTGTTAACACTCTAGAGGCCACATTTATTTTCCGATCTTCATGAAACTTGGTCATAAGATTTGTCCCAATAATATCTTATTATCTCAGGTGAGCGACTTTGGGCCTTTCAGGCCCTCTTGTTTAAATATATAAGTTAAGTAGTTAAAGCATAATTTTTTTTCACTACCGGTGTTTTAACTTGGAAAGAATGTTTATCTTGAGAATATGTAGGTGGGTTTTGAATCTGGACCAAATTTGTCCAACACTAGATCCCCTGGTCAAACCTTAGACAAACCTTGTTACCACTCTTGAAGCCAAATATATGACTCAATCTTGATGAAACTTGTTTAGAATGTTTATCTTGACAATACCTAGGCAGAGTTTGAATCTGGCTCCAAAAGCTAGGTCACCAGGTGAAATTTGGTCAGAATAGTTATCTTGACAATATCCGGGCTAAGTTTCAATCTGGGTCAGGTTTGTCAAAAAAATAGGTCACAAGGTCAAATGTTAAAAAGCGTTTTTAACACTATAGCAGCCATATTTCTGACTGGATATAAATGGAAAAAAATGCAGAATATTTATCTTGAATATCAATTCCATGTTTGAATCTAGGTGAAGTGGCATCAATAACTAGATCACTATGGCGTCAACAATTGGTGTAAAGTAAACTCATGAGAGCACTTAGCATCATTGCCCTCGTGTTAACACATAAATAGAACATTTTCTGCAGATATCTTAAATTCAAATGTAATCAATAGCTCATTTAAATTCATCTTTGTTGAGATAGTGTAAGAATCAGTATGGTTTGGCGCAGTATGTGTGGAGTTTTATTTATTATTGGAGTTCATTATGTGTACACCTTCTTGTGTTATCCAAAATATTTATTTAATGACTATTATTCTGAATATAGACATTTTTGTATTTGTATTAAGATGAATGAACTTGATTTGATATATTGTTCATTTTTGTGTAAACTATATTTTGTTGATTGATTTATTATAGTCTATTGATGTTGATATGTCTGGGTATTTTGGGGTCATTTTGTAGAAGGTTTGCACAATAAGCACAATTACAAAAATGTTCAGTATGCACTGTAAATGTGCATAGAGTTTGAATCTGTTATTTGTTTTAGAAAAGGCTTTGAAAAGTATAAAAATATATTCCGATTACGAGTATGATAAAGTATGAGAGACCTCATTGTGAAATAATATTTTCAAGATCCTATAAACAATTATGCATACGGACAGATACGTGCCAAAGCATTGTATTTGATAAAGAATTATTAAGCACATACAATATTTCACAATTAAACTGTGATAGCCTTAGAAATTAAATAATGGGAGTCTATTATATTATGACTGATGATATTATGTTTTGTTAATACATTAATGTGTGTCTTAACCCTTTTAGCCCTGGAACCGAATTTTAAAGGCCTTTGCAAACAGTTTGGATCCAGATGAGACGCCACAGAACGTGGCGTCTCATCAGGATCCAAACTGTTTGCTATTCTGATAGTATTCTTTGAAAAAAAAAATATACAATTATATACATAAAAATTAAATACGAAGAAAATGCTAATTTTAGAAACTCAGCAGATGACACTTTAGCAGAAGACAAATTTCCCAGCATGCAAAGGGTTAATGTGCTCTGTAGGTGATTCGTTCACATTGCTCGGTTTAGTATTCTAAGTGTGATATTTCATTTCAATGCTGCTGTCTTGTTTTCTGTATGACTATTACTGGAATGACCAGTATTAGAAATGTTTTATTATATGACTATTGTTTATTATCATGAGTGTGAGATTTCGGGAAATGTTTCAGAGTAGTTTATGTTTTACTGTTAATTAAGTTATTCATTTCTTATGATTTTAGCATTAGTAAAGAAATAACAAATATGAGGTCACTTATTAAGTTAATATCATTAACCTATTGTACATATATATTTTTATTTTTTTTATCGGATACAATATTGTTTCTTCTGTTTTCTGATATTATGAAATAACAAACAACTCACTGCCTGAATCAAAATACATATTTGTGGTTCATTGTTTATAACTAATTAACTTTTCTTGCACCTTAATTGTCGTTGGTAGGGGATGAACATTTAAATAGTTTCAGAAGTAGGAGATGGTAAGGGTCATTGCATGTAGGTTTAGATATTTGGCTACTATTAATTGTATATAAAATCGCTTAGTAAGATATGCTTTTAACAGATTAAATTCATAATTTTACTCTTGTACTTTTGTACTTTAAATACAATTGTAGTATGTATTCCTCATGAACATATATTAATGACCAAAGTTTGATGTTGAAATGGAATAGGATATGCCTGCCATTAATCAAAAAAGTGAAAAGTTGAAAACAAACTAGTTTCATTTGAAATAAAAAAAAACAATTCAGGTGTGCATTTACAAAAACACTGCTGTTATGTATTTTGAAGAAACATTTGGGAACTTCTAAATATTTAAAATATGTAAAACAATATATACCTTTAGAAAAAAAAACTTAATTGTGTTTTCAGTTTGTATTTTTATTTATATGATAAAGATCTGTTGTTTCTGATACTTCCACAGTGGTTATTGTAGATAATATCTCAGTGTAAGATGGGCTGGCTGTTTGTTGTCCGTAATTATTGTGTTACCTTCCAAAACTGAACTGCTGAGTATGCAATAATTATGGAAGGCAAAGGTAGACAAGTTCTTAAATATTATCTTGGTCACAGTCTATGAATGAGCCGCGCTGTGGGAAAACCAGGCTTAATTCATGTGCGTGGTGTCGTCCCGAATTAGCCTGTGTATTCTGCGCAGGCTAATTCGGGGGGATACTTTACGCACATGCATTAAGCTCAGTTTTCCCAGAGTGCAGTTATGTATACAAAATGCCCCTTAGGCCAAAAAAAAAAATAGGTCCGTTTCCGGTCGCCNATTAAGCTCAGTTTTCCCAGAGTGCAGTTATGTATACAAAATGCTCCTTAGCAAAATCTCAAGTACTGATACGAGTTGATAGCTTGTTATCTTATTTTTTCTTAGGTCTGGTATATTTGTTTTTACTAACTTCAAATACTTCAACTCAATAATGAACATGAATTATGTTTGTTATTTTGATTCCAATGGACTAAGTCTAATTGAGGTAATTTTTCCTTATGAGCAGTTTGCATAACATCTTAAAAATTCTTGAGTTTACTTATTTATTTCAAAGACAATAACATATTTATTATTATATTATTTTTGGGACCAATTGTAGAGATGTTGTGTATCGTACACCTCAGCATGTATTGTGATATGTTACATATAGATTTGAATGTTTATAGGAAATGGGTAATTTGATTCACTATGATTTGCATGCAAGTAATTATCTATGTGCTTTACTTAATTGTAAGATATCATAATGATGTTCGTTTCAAATGATTATATAAAACGTTATTGATTTTTTTTATTGAAGTTGGTTGTTTTGGAAATAAAGATATATTTGAATGCTTGTTATGTGCAAATATGTTCACTTAAAGTTTTGACACTATTGTATTGCCTTTTACAATGCCAGAGGAAAGTTTTCACTTAGATAGGGAAAGTTTTCACTTAGATAAAATGACCATTTCTACAAAGTTTGTGAAATTATTTAACACTTAAAACATATGTTTTAACTTTAATGGAAAATGATTCAACTTGACATTCCCAAAGCAAAATTAAAGTCTATGACTACATGTACTAATTTGTGAATACCAACTTAGAGTTTTATAAGCAAAGGAAGATAAGCAGGCCTTAGAAGAAATTACTTTATGCAATGAATTTTCTGTCGGTAGGAAATCTCTTCTTAACAAAACAAATAAAACCTCTGTAGGCAAAATATGAATACTGCATAGACTGAACCAGTAAACCATTATTCTTTGTTGTATTTTGTTTATCCCTTACAGTGCTGGAACCGGATTTTGAAGGCCTTTGCAAACAGTTTGGATCCAGATGAGACACCACAGAACGTGGCGTCTCATCAGGATCCAAGCTGTTTGCTATTCTGATAGTATTCTTTGAACAAAAATCGAAGAAAATGCTAATTTTAGAAATTTAGCAGACAACATTTTAGCAGACGACAAATTTCCCAGCATGCAAAGGGTTATAGGAAATCTCTTCTTTACATCTATCCACTGCAGGCAAAATGTGTCATACTGGATAAGCTTGTGCAGACTTTCCAGGCCAATCCAGAACCACACTTGATGCACATGCATTAAGGAATTTGTTTTCACAGACAAGCGTAATGTGATTAAAACTTCTGCAAGACTAGAAAATGGACAAAAGATGTGAGATTACCAAAGCAATGTTTATTATCTATGTACATTTATTATACATTTTAACAAATTAAAAATCAGTTAAAAGTGACATCTGCTGATCTCAACATATAGGAGATATTCCACAAATTAACATTATATACACAAAGCAAAAAATATCAGCATGCCTTCTATTTTTTAATGTACACATGTATCGAAGCAAAATCAGCTGCATCATGATGCTTCAGAAAAGGAATACACCAATGTCAATGTGGATTTTTTTTTTTTAATTTTTTAATTTTCTTTTATGAAGTTCTATTATTTGTTTTGCTCTTTCTATGTGAGTTATGCATCAGTATTACACAATTCATAATGTAACTCCATATATAAATATGAGCCTCCCTCTTTGAAAAGGGTGTTTAATGCATGTGCATAAAGTGTCATCCCAGATTAGCCTGTGCAGTCTGCACAGGCTAATAAATGACGATACTTTCCCCCTAAACTGTATTTTTTGCTAAGAAGAGACCTTCTTTAAACAAAAATTTCATACGAGCGGAAAGTGTCTTCCCTGATTAGCATGTGCAGACCGCACAGGCTAATCTGGGACGGAACTTTACGCACATGCAGTAATCCCCCTTTTCACAGAGCACGTCTCAAATTTACAAAGGACAATTCAGTTCCAGTAGGGATTACACGTCACCCAATGTCCCTTCATCTGGTTCTTGGCCTTGTCACTGGATGTGAACAAGGATTTGTAGGTGGCGCTGGTCTTCGGGTCCTTCTGTACACTCCCAGAGGCGGTTAAATCTAGGCTGGTACCCAGGTGGTTTCTCACTTGGGCCCCTACAATCCCATTGGCTGGCTTCTGGCTGCCACTAGCAACCACCTTGGATGCCTTGTTCCCATTGGTCAATTTTGAATCTTTTCTGACTGGTTTCTCCAATTTCGGCTGCTTGCTGGTGCTGGGACCACTGTCTGCGGAGGATTCGGAGGACACGGTCTCAAGTTTCTGTTTTTTGGACTTCTTTGATTTCTATAAAACATAAATTTAATGTTTTTGATTGCCCCAAAAATTGCATCCCTCTATCAGAACTGTTTCACATACCCACAGTAGCTTCATGTGACTAATTGATCATTGTAACATGCATTATTCTGCTAGATATAAACACATTTCACACTGTTAGGTTATAACATATTCCTAAAATGCATTATTCCATTAGTATAAATACATAATTAATACATACATAATAACAGATAAGCGCCAATGTTTTTGGTTGGTTTGAGTCTGTTGAGGAGCCAGAAGCAAAACAATTAACAGCTCTAATTTCAATTTAAGTAGTAAGTACATTTTAACTGTAACTCTATGTGTAGCATATGTGGCCTGAGTGGACACAACTTGAGTGTAAGAATTACGAAGAAAACCAAACTTAACCTAACTGAAGCCACCTAACACTTTCCTAAATTACTGAATAACTGCAAAAAAGCTTAAGTTAATGTCTTTACAAACTGAAGGATAATCTACCGCTGTCACCAACATTTAAAAAGCCTTTTAAGGAGTTACAACAAGCATAACAACAATCCATATAAATTAAACCACTAGCAAATGGCCCCTAAAATGTGTGGTGGGCCCCTAGATTTTCTTTGACACATGTTTGTTTATCATCCTGATATCAGTACTTTATACTCATTCAACATGGAATACGAGTCACGTCTTGCGAAAATGGGTCTTATGCCATATAGGGCCAACATAAATCCAGACCAGCTGCACATTTGTGCAGTGTGGTCAGGAGCTACCCTGCCCCCTAATGAGACCACACAACCTTGCATGACTTAACAACGGACTGGGGAGCTCCTGACCAGACTGCGCAAATGCACATGCTGGTCTGGAGGTATGGTGGCTGCATATGTCATGAGACCCATTATCGTATGCCACTGCTCATATAATAGTTTACCTTGTCCAGTTTCTGCTGTAGGCGTCTCTGTGCCATGCGGGTCTGTTGCTCCCCTACCTCCTCATCGGCACAGTTCAGTGTGATCACATCATCAGACTGGTACGGCTTTCCACACTGCAAACAGGTACACATTCATAACTGGGCTTAATGCAAGTGTGTTAAGTGTTTTCCTAGATTAGCCTGTGCAGTCCGCAAATAGGGGACGACACTTTCCCTCTAGACAAGATTTTCGTTTTAAAGATACTTCATTTGAATGAAAAATTCCATAAATGCGGAAAGTGTTGTCCCTGATTAGCCTGTGTGGACTGCACAGGCTAATTTGGGACGACTCTTTACGCTCAAGCATTAAGCCCAGTTTTCAAAACACAAGACTCGTATCATACAGAGGAGCCCCGCAGGACGAAAAATTCCATAAATGTGGAATGTGTTGGCCCTGATTAACCTGTGCGGACTGCACAGGCTAATTTGGGATGACCTTTACACACAAGCATTAAGCCCAGTTTTCCAAGAACAAGACTCATATCATACAAAGGAGCCCGGCAGAAAAGAGACTAGATCAGTTGTTTGATTGCTTGGTTGTCAATCCAGATTAAAATCCAACCTTGGCAACATACTGGTAATTTGTGTGTTGGATTGGTTGGGACAATTATTTTACCACCATTATGTCCCTACCACTGATTTGAAAAGGGCAGTTTTCTGTTTCTAGCATTATACAAAAACAAAAAAAAGGTGAAATGTATTAAAAACTGAAGGGATGTGTTGCTCAAAACTTCAATGGCTAACAGCAGTAAATTGTTGGATGAATAAATAAGTTTGTTTTGCAATTGGTCCATTTTTATATCATGGGAGAGCACTCCTATTAACAACTAAGTACCTTGTGACATTTGTCTCCCTTGACCTCTTTCATAGCTCTGTCTGACAGCACACAGCCACAGCCCCACAGACAGGCAAACCTGGTAAATACAAAAGCAATGAATGGATGTACCAAGTCATTTTAAAATCTAACGATAAATGAAATAGTTATGGCCCGGACAAACTTTCAGTTTTAAACGCACTAAGTGACCCCCCAACCTTGTTTTTGACCCGGCATGACCCATATTCAAACTTGACCTAGACATCATCCAGATACAACTTCTGACCATGTTTGGTGAAGATCGGATAATTTTCGGGACAGACGGACAGACAGACAGACAGACAGACAGACCGACCTACAAAGTGACTCCTATATAGCCCCTATTACCAATTGGTAATGGGGGTATAATAAATGTAGTTACTGATTTCCTATTCTGTTATATAAGTCAACATATCAGTAGTCATGCCTTGATTTTGTTTCTAGAGATGACTTTTAGATATGTTATTCCTGAAACAATTCAGCTAGAGAAACATGAACAGTATGAGGTTCTGCCATCACTTAGACTAATAGTACATACACAATTTGTTCAGTTTAAACATATTTAGCTATCTGGATTGTATTCAAAGGAACGCTCTCAGAGTATATGTCTTGGGAAGAACAGTACTTGGTGTCTTTCACAAGATATTGAAAATGCTGCCTTAGTGAGAATCAAACACAGGACTTATTAATTATAGGGCAGACAGCAAATCCACAGCACAACTGTGACCCAATACACCCTATTTTAACCATTACCTTGCTGGAGAAATAATATCCTCATTTCTTAACCTATTTTCTCAATGAAGGAAAACTTGGTTTCAACCATCTGTGTCAAGTGTTATCCATTATTTTTTCGTATAGTCTGCATGAAATTATCCAGGACAACACTTTTGTCTTTCATGTGATTTTCTGTTAAAAGTCAAATTCATTGTTGGCAAGAGTTCCACCCCTGACAAGTCTATAACTAATCACTAAGCTCAATTTTTCCAGTTGGTGCATGCAAAACAGATAACATGTACCAATCAGAGATACGTGACTTACTTGTGTTTGCCGTTCATCTCTATGCCCACCACCGGACATATGTACTTGGCGTCCTGAATGTCCACATAGCCGTCACCTTTCATGGACTGGGGGCCAGCATAGCTGGCATTACCTGTCAAATTCAGTTCCTTCAAGTCCTGCAACAGTGACAAATCTCATACAGTAAAATATGTCAAATTAAGTGACAAAAATGCTAAGATAACTTAAAACGTAATGTTAGGAAAATGTGAAAGGGTCCATCAGATGAGGAATTTGTGACCAAAAGGTTGGTGTTAGGTTTTTCTTTCTCTCAGAACAACAGCATTACATTTGTATATGCAACTTAATTATAAAACTTAAAAGCATTGTTTAATTACAAATAAAAAAGTAACTTTTAGTATGCAAAATATTGGTTTAATTTGATCTTGATTAAAAAAATATATGAATGCTTTCTGAAATAATTTTCAATATAAAATGATTAATTTGGAGAATTTTAACATTCAAATACAAATGTATATATAACTGATGCCTCAATGATAATTTAAATGTCTCCCACTATAACCACCGATTTAGGGTAGACAATGATTTCTAACCATCACCATATGTTACCTTAAGACCACGGAGATGTTCAAAGCTGGAGGCACACTCGAACTTGGTTCTGTCAATCAGGAACTCAAGGGCTGACTCCTTGTTGTATAATCTGTAAGTCAGATGGGAATATCAGTACAGGCATAAAGTCAGATGGGCATATCAGTAGAGGCAAAGTCATATGGGAATATCAGTATACGCCCAATTTCACTAGTAAGGTACAAATAAGCCTTGCAAAATGATAGATTTTCAACCTTTAAACAAATGACTGGAACACCTTTCTCCAGTTGTAACAATATCTTTTTAATGCTTTTGCAAAATTTCAACCGTGAAATATATTTTGTTCAGATTTTTTTGACTTTGAAAACTGTCTCTTGAAATCTGACGAATGCTGTTGAATACATACGTTATATAGAAATGACATTGACTTAAAGGCACTGTATTTATAGACTTACACTCTAAACGTAATGCTATGGTTTTTTTATATCAACTTGTATGTACTAGAGATCCATTGAGAAATGTTTGCATGCCCATTTTGTGGGTAATTATATCCAATCATTAGTGTTAAAGATAACTAAAAGAACACAGAACTGATTTATTTGCACATTGGCAAGATTAAAATAAGTTTTACAAACCTTTCACAAACATATTTATTATATTGACTTATTTTTATACATAAAGAGGTTGGTACTGTATCCAAAATGATTAGCATGACATCTATCAACGTGTAACGTATGTATCAACATTTATTAACATTCTGTAAATGACATCTTCCTTCCAGTAGCAAGTATTTTCTTTAAAAACTATCTTTTTTTTTCACTCAAAGTTCAAAACTGTCAATAAACAGAAGATCAATTATCATTTTATGTTTGATGGCTTAAAATATTTTGTCAAATCATTTTTAACAGGAATTTACAAGCACATACATGTGTATGTGATATTGGAACAAAACATATAACATTTTTTTAAACAAACAAATATTGAACAAAATTGGCATGTAACATATAACAAACTGTTATCTGACACATATTTTAACGAACTCCTCTAAATATAATTCAAACGCCTTTCAAACTTACAGTATCGTTTGTATTTGTAGTGAATAACGTATGTATCATCATCAATAACACCACTGATACGGATTATCTACATAGATTGATATAGCGATAAAATGAACATTTGTCATACACAGATACACAAGTGTCATTTATCCAAATATAACCATCGTCTGCACTTGAAATTTGCATGCAGTTACACGTTGTGTTGCTTTGGGTAACATATGTATCACTGTTGTAAATGGGTCTCAAACATCTTGTTAACCGTTTCCACTTCCTCTTCTATGATTTTGAAAAGTCTCTTACTCTTTCCAGATGGCTCTAATGTGTTGATTTTACACAAAATTTGTTTGCTATCTAACCAACATTTATCTTTTTTCAGAGGCCATTTAAACATCTGATTAGCTCTTTGCATGAAGTTTATTTTACAATCTCCTTCTTTGTCATCCTTTTTTACAACCCTTCCTATGTACCATTGGGCCCTTCATATACAGCTGCAACAAGGTCATCTATGTGAATGTCATTCAAGACAATATTGTCTTCATTGCTTTTCTCTGTCTCATAAAGTGTCTCTTCAACACCATGAGCACCCTCTTCAGTGTCCGGCAAATCGTTATCATTACCAGGCTGTCTTTCTTTCTCTGTTTCGCCCAGAGTCTCGTCAACAGCTTCTGCACGCTCTTCATTAACAGCTGTTACACACTTTATGTCTTGAGCTGCCCATGAATCACAATACGATCCAGCTATACATGTGGCACAGTGGCATGACATTTCTCTTGTCATCAGTTTTGTTTGTTGTCTTCTAGTTTGATCCCAACTGCGTGTAGTTTTTATGTTCCTTTTACTGGCTTTGTTTTGATCAAAGCCATTTTATCACGCTTCGTCTTGGTTACATCACTTGACACATACAAGAACTCAACTGCCGTCATACTTGACTGTACTGCCCAAGCATAAAAGTCTGCAGCATCTTGGATTTTGGCATTGCCTTGTCTGAAAGCTTCATCAGCCATTCGCTTTGTTGTACCACCAAGCCCGTCACATGCACTCTTACCATGACCCGTCTCAAAGTTATTCCATCTTGCCTGTATTCCGTACATATCCTTGTGCATGGCGATGGTATGGAAGATGTATCGGTTTCTATATTGGCTTGATGGTGAGTCTGTCCAATAATGAATGGTGGAAAGATTGGGCTTCAGTGTCTTGATGGCGGGAATCAATTTATCAAGGAAAGCACAAACTGTACTTGCAGCGTGAGATGTTTCGTCACTTACAACCACAAAACTTGTGTGTTTAACTTCATCGTTTTCTTTGAAGTAACAGACTGCTGGGTGCAAGTCACCTGGGTTTGACTGAAATATGCTGTTTGAATTTCGTCTAACGATCTGCAAGAAAAGTTTTCAGCAAAATCCATTTGCATTAGGATTTCAATTTCAGGCAAAAAGACTTTTAGTTTGCGTATTTGGTTGTACTGTTCCTGTACTCTGAGTACATGCTGTGAAAACGTCTTAATCTGGATCTTTAAGTCAGCTATGAAGTTTGTCTTCAGTTTCCTAAACTATTTTCATCTTTGTTTTCCCATTATTGATTTTAACTTTTTTCCAAACTCTGTATAGTACTCTTTCTGGTAAACCTGCAAGTAGCTCATCTAAATAGTGCGAATGAATTGTTCTGGATTTTCGCTGATTTTCACACTGTGCTTTCTTAAAGTCTGAACTTTCAATGACGTGTTTTTGTGGTATATACATTGGCAGCTGTTCCGTGATATGTATGATGTCAGCAAAATATTTGGAGGTCTAATGCGTGTGAAAGTACTCAAAGAGATGTTTTGCTCAGGATTTTCAGACTTGTAATTCATATGCAAGTTCTTAAGATAGTCAGTAAGAACTTTTGTCTGTTTCTTTTCCTTATCTTCATTTACTTTTTTGGCGTCAGCTTTCCCTGGCTGAATGCGACAATCATCTCCTCTGCCAAGAAAATCAATTACAGATTCTGCTACAGACTTGAATATGCAAATTCTCTTCTCTTTCACCATAACTATGGTTTTGTCTTCTATCAGTCCGATGGATCTTCTACTGAGGCATGTGCACTGACTGATCTGGTTAATTCTATATTTCTTAGCTATTTGGCCTGAAATTACTCTGTGGATGTTCGATACTTTCTTCTTTCCAGATTCACATTCTTCCATCAGAACATTTCCAGTTAGTAATTTTCTTTGAACTAACTTTGTACTTTGTGGTGTAAGGTTAAGCCTCGACACCTCTGCTTCTGTTTTCTTCATTGGAGTAAGCTCATGTGATTTAGATGCATAGCTTTTTGTCTTATTGTTGATACGATCTATTTTCCTGTTTTTTATCTTCATCTTCTTTCTCAGCTGTATCACTTCCGACTTTAATGACTTGATTTCTCTGTGAGCTCTGCTTAATGCTCTTGCGTTAATTTTCTTTAGATTTAATTGAATTAAAACAATTATCAGGCATATCAGTATAGTAACAAAGTCAGATGGGCATATCAGTACAGTTTGTAAGTCAGATGGGCATATAAGTACAGTTTGTAAGTCAGATGGGCATACATGTATCAGTATAGTCTGTAAGTCAGATGGACATATCAGTATAGTCTGTAAGTCAGATGGGCATATCAGTATAGTCTGTAAGTCAGAGGGGCATATCAATATAGTAACAAAGTCAGATGGGCATATCAGTATAGTATGTAAGTCAGATGGGCATATCAGTATAGTCTGTAAGTCAGATGGGCATATCAGTATTGTGACAAAGTCAGATGGGCATATCAGTATAGTCTGTAGGTCAGATGGGCATATCAGTATAGTCTGTAAGTCAGAGGGGCATATCAGTATAGTAACAAAATCAGATGGGCATTTCAGTACAGTCTGTAAGTCAGATGGGCATATCATTACAGTCTGTAAGTCAGATTTGCATATCAGTATAGTCTTTAAGTCAGAGGGGCATATCAGTATAGTAACAAAGTCAGATGGGCATATCAGAACAGTCTGTAGGTCAGATGAACATATCAGTATAGTAACAAAGTCAGATGGGCATATCAGTATAGTAACAAAGTCAGATGGGCATATCAGTATTGTGACAAAGTCAGATGGGCATATCAGTACAGTCTGAAAGTCAGAGGGGCATATCAGTATAATAACAAAGTCGGATGGGCATATCAGAATAGTCTGTATGTCAGATGGACATATCAGTATAGTCTGTAAGTCAGAGGGGCATATCAGTATTGTGACAAAGTCAGATGGGCATATCAGTACAGTAACAAAGTCAGATTGGCATATCAGTATAGTCTGTAAGTCAGAAGGGCATATCAGTATTGTGACTAAGTCAGATGGGCATATCAGTATTGTGACAAAGTCAGATGGGCATATCAGTATTGTGACAAAGTCAGATGGGCATATCAGTATTGTGACAAAGTCAGATGGGCATATCAGTATTGTGACCAAGTCAGATGGGCATGCCAGAACAGTCAGAAAGGCATATCAGTATAGTAACAAAGATGTAACCATGTTATGAAACTGTTAAAAACAACATTACATGATTGGTATTCCAAGTATGTCTTAGGTAATATGGTATTGTCTTTAATGTGTAACAATTTTCTAAAAATAAAAATACATCTCTCACAAATTCGCTGTGTATAGAAACATGATGCAGAATATTGTAAAATGAACTCAAATACATACACTATACCCTCCTATACTTCCAAGCCATATGAGCTGGGCAAACAAACAACTTTAGATAGTATCAGAAAAATGTTAAATTGCTTTTCTCGCATTACATTGCTTATGATGACAGTCACACACATTTTCAAAAACTCAAAAAAGATGGGAAAAGCTTTTCACTGAAAAAACTTTATTTTGTAACAGAGGGTACCCAATAAAATGGTAAAGGTTAAATCAAACTTCGTGTAGTTGTACCAGAATTCAGAAATATGTTTGGTATTTACACTTTCTTCTGTTATTCAATTTGAAGTTAGTTGCTAAATTTTCTTTTTGAATCAATATTTTGAATAATGACTTATGAGAAGATATACTTATTAACAGTAAGTCATAGTTCCCTCAATGACTTAACATATTCATTTAAATTAATAATGTAATAATGTTAATTTTAACAGCAAATCAGAATAAATAGCAAATCCAATAAACAGATCTCCTTATAGTATGGAATGTCATAAACATGACAACCCAAACATGTATATTTCACATGTTATTTCATAACGCTATGTTTTAAGAAATGATTTTCAGTATTGTTTTTTTTAAATATTTACCTATTAAAATTATAAGTTTTAGTTATTGAATAAGGAATTAAACCATAATGGTATGAAATATTGTTGTCTATTTATTAACAATGCTCAAGTAAACAATAGTTTTTTTTATATTTAAGTGCCAAAATAATGCCATTACAATTAGAAGTATTTTGAAAGATTTCCAATTGAATATTGAAATCTTTATGCTTTAAAGATTCATCTTTTGCTTTCAAAATCACCACCATCATGTTAGAATACAAAGGCATTGATGGTAAATTCACAATACATAGACCCCTAAACTTCGTTACGGTTGCATAAAAACAGACAACAGTTATAGATTTTTGAAAGTACAATTCAGCTTATTTACGTTATGAATCAGAGGCGAACAAAAGCAAATTTATAATTTGACACTTTATGAATATCTATTTCTATTTATGGCTGGACATTCAAAATGTTTTAGATACATATACATATGCACACAAAGTGTTCAAAACACTGTATTTATGTGAATTGGGAATAAGACATCAAACTGGGAATGGATATCATTTTGGTGATTTTCTCAAACAAAACTATTCATTTCATGATCTACATTTATTTTTGTAATATATTATCTATAATTCAAGCTTATTAAGCAATTTTCCATGACTTTTTCATTAACAATGATTGTATTTTTATCATTTTAACTGTATTTTTAAACTGTGTCCATGCGTGGCATGGACACAGTTTCATTTCATGAGGATTTTTTTAAATTAATTAAAAATCCATTTTTGAAGTAAAATCAATTTAAATGATGATATTATATATGCAAGTATCTGTTTTAATTATAATTTGTCAAACTAAATAAATACAACATATAAAACTGCCTATTATGCACTTTTGATAAAACACAATCTATTCCCAAATTGATGTCTTATTCCCAATTCACATAATACAGTGTTACAAGTATATGCATCTAAAACACTATACCCATATGCATTAACCCTTTGAGCGCTGGAACCGGATTTTGAAGGCCTTTGCAAACAGTTTGGATCCAGATGAGACGCCACAAAACGTGGCGTCTCATCAGGATCCAAACCGTTTGCTATTCTGATAGTATTCTTTGAAAAAAATCAAAGAAAATGCTAATTTTAGNCATGGACCTAACTCACAACATTTGTCCAATTGTTTTCTAAATTTTAACTAGGTCACTAAATCAGATTGAAGAATAGCTTGTTTTCTCTCATTTTTTGCTGGAATCTTATTTACACTTAGTCAGACATTTTTTTTATAAACTTTGTAAATACAGTCCAACCTGTACCAATGACCACCTTTTAATAGCGACCAACTGTCAATAACGACCACATCGATTTCCTCCCAAACGATTTCACTACAGTGAACCTGTGAATAAAGCCCACCTGCGAACAATGACCAGCAACTGCCAGAATAAAGCCCACCTGCGAACAACGACCAACGACCGCCCTTTTACATTCCTAAAAGTCCATTTTGATAGCTTACAACGACCACTTCAATCATAAAAATCAACGATTTCACAACTTAAAAAAAACAAAATGGCCCCTATGATGCTGTTTAGTCACGTGATACACATCTTACCAGTGGACTCGTCGGTCGCTATGGAGATGTTGGAAAGTGACAGTTTATTGCACTCGATAGCAGTTGTTTGTTTATTTAACATGCATTGCTAATTGGTAGTCGCCTGCTTCTTTTATGCATTTGACAGTTTGTCGAAAGTGTAAAAATTTACCTTTGTATTTTAGTGACTCGCGATTAATGTACTAGTTGCCGAAAATATCAAAGAAGAGTTTGGGGCTTTCATCAACTCAGGAAATTAACGGTTTCATTACAAGTACAATGCCTATTAAACACAAACATTTTGATAGTCATTCCCTTCTTAAATTTTCTCCGTGATAAGACGTGCATAGATTATAGATAAGTAAATTGTCAGTTCAAGTAAACCATCATGGCTTCAAAGCGTAAGTTCTTGACGTTAAGGTCATTAGTTTGTTAGGTAAAGGACACAGTTGTAGAAGAGTGGGTAGTGATCTTGATGTAGGCAAAACTCAAATCCAGAACATTATGAAGCGTAAACTTGAGATAATGGACGAGTTCGAGGAGAATGTTAACTCTGAAAGTAAACGCCCTAAGCGTGAGTCGGAATACGCGTCAGTGAATGACTTAAAACACTGTGTTACCGTATGTGAATTGGGAATAAGACATCAAACTGGGAATGGACATCATTTTGGTGATTTTCTCAAACAAAACTATTCATTTCATGATCTACATTTATTTTTGTAATATATTATCTTTAATTCAAGCTTAATAAGCAATTTTCCATGACTTTTTCATTAACAATGATTGTTTGTTTTTTTTATCATTTTAACTGTATTTTTAAATTGTGTCCATGTCATGTGTGGCATGGACACAGTTTCATTTCACGAGGATTTTTTTTTTAATTAATTAAAAATCCATTTTTGAAGTAAAATCAATTTAAATGATGATATTATATATGCAAGTATCTGTTTTATTTATAATTTGTCAAACTAAATAAATACAACATATAAAACTGCCTATTATGCACTTTTGATAAAACACAATCTATTCCCAAATTGATGTCTTATTCCCAATTCACATAATACAGTGTTACAAGTATATGCATCTAAAACACTATACCCATATGCATTAACCCTTTGAGCGCTGGAACCGGATTTTGAAGGCCTTTGCAAACAGTTTGGATCCAGATGAGACGCCACAAAACGTGGCGTCTCATCAGGATCCAAACCGTTTGCTATTCTGATAGTATTCTTTGAAAAAAATCAAAGAAAATGCTAATTTTAGAAATTTAGCAGACAACATTTTAGCAGACGACAAATTTCCCAGCATGCAAAGGGTTAAGCCCTGCTTTCCGAGAGCGAGGCTCATATATTCTAATATGTTTATATTCTTACAGACCAAGAGAACAAACTCAGCATTGTTAAACAGCAGTATTTGTTAACTGAAAGTTGAAAAAAGTTCCAAACTGGAGTACAACATAGTACAATATAGTTCTCAATTGAATTGCACACATATTGATCAATTTAGGTTAGCCTCAAAATAATATTAACATTTTCGTTATTAATCAGAAAATCAACAACTCTTTGTCAATCTGATGCAAGGCTTTCATTGCAACAAACGTCCTCAGAGTTTTATTCCTACACATTATAACTGCAAATTGTTGTTTATGAGCTGATAAGCAACGATAAAGCAAATATTATTTCTCAATTATAATACAGCTCATTCCATAGCTTAAATCAACCAAGCTTGCCCAGGAAAGGTGTAAGGTTAACCCTTTGCATGCTGGGAAATTTTTCGTCTGCTAAAATGTTGTCTGCTGAATTTCTAAAAATAGCATTTTCTTCGATTTTTATTAAAAGAATACTATCAGAATAGCAAACAGTTTGGATCCTGATGAGACGCCACAGAACCTGGATCCAAACTGTTTGCAAAGGCCTTCAAAATTCGGTTCCCGCACTGAAAGAGTTAAACCATTTACCATGATATGACTTAAATACTGTAATGTTTCTAAACTGTGTACAATCCAACATACAAACTTACAAACCAAATAGAATACATTGTTAAAAAATATACAAAGTAATGGATTTTCACATCATAATTATTAATATACCGTAAAGTTCTTAGACTTAGATAACCAAAGTACTCAACTAATCAAGTGCACAACTTTTTACAAAAACAAAATATTATATTGGAAAATTATGTCTACAAAATTAGACAAACAAAGAAGGTAAGCATGTTGTATTATTAAAAATCACAGCCAATCATTTGTTCATTGTTCAAAAGGGGATTACCCTGTGAGTTTTACGTAAACTATCAAAACGTCTTGGAGCAGAACATTGTTTATAATGTAGTGTGCAAAACAGAGCTAGAAACCTGTTCAGGCCTCTGGCTGTATGCTATGAAGGCTACATACAATACACAACTGAAAACTTCGACAAGAAGCCGCTGTGGTGTGAAACGTAGGTCTCAGATTATTCAATAGGAGAAACTGACTGTATGACAACTGGTGTGAATCAAACATTTTGATTTTAGTAGTTAAATCTGTTTGAGAGAAGAACATATGTTGACACAGTTAAAATGATGTGGTGTGCAAAACAGAGCTAGAAACCTATTTAGGCTTCAGGCTGAACACTTTGGTGGTTACATACAATAAACAACTGAAAACTCATAAGGCGTGAAATGTAGGTCTCCGATTGTATAAATAGGAGTAGCTGACTGAATGACAGCTAGTGTGAATCAAACATTTTAATTTCAGAAGTTAAATCTGTTTAAGAGAAGAACATATTTTGTCACAGTTAAATGTGGATATAAAGGTGAAAAACAATTTTTTTGTGTAAAAACTGATATCATATGAAATGCTTCTGCTGGGATTACTTGAAATGCCAGTGTGGCTTATTTTGTTAATAGCACTGGTGGTTTTGTTTTATTTCTATACCTCCAACAAACACAGGATTTTCGACAAAAGTGGAATACCAGCGATAAAGCCTGCAGCGTTCATAGGTGGCTTCAAATACTTAACAAAAAATGGTGTTATGCAAAGTGAGTACGATGTAACAATGCAGTATGGAAAAGTGGTCGGCTTTTTTCTTGGAAATCTTCCAACAGTCTTCCTAACGGACCCAGACTTGATTCGCGAAATCTTCGTCAAACGCTACCCAGAGTTCCCCTCTAGAAGTCAAGCCGCTGGCATATCAAAGTTCTGGGAACGGACAATACTGATGTCAACAAAACTGGAGCACTGGAAGTTTCTAAGGACGACAATGTCTCCTTCATTCACTTGCGGGAAACTCAGAAAAATGGAGGACATCATAATTGGAGCAGTGGACAGAGCAATTGAACACATTTCTGAACAGGCAGATGACCTGGGTGATTGTGCAGTTGACATGGTTCCTATTTTTAGGAATCTCACCTTGGAAGTCATATGTCAGACAGCGCTTGGCGTTGAAATAGACTCGGCAGATACTGCAACAGTCGAATTGAAGACTCAAGTGTCCAACCTTTTGAATTTTAGTTTGGAGAAAAACCCTTTGCTCATACTAGTGTTTTTGATTCCAGCCTTGAAAAGAGTGTATAACTTCTTTGATATTGACTACAATGACACAAATGCCATCAGCTACATTGACAAATGTCTACGTAAGGTGATACAGGAGAGAAAAGAAGACATCGGAAGCACGAAGCAAGATTTGTTGCAACTCATGATAAACACGACCAAAGAACACTTAGAAGTTACACACCACGAAGATGGCAATCAGGAACTAAAACCAAGTCGAGGAATGACCAACGATGAAATAATTGCTAATGCAATGATGTTCTTGTTTGCAGGTAACGACACAACATCCACAGCGCTAATCTTTACAAGCTACTTCCTTGCAACCAATCAAATCTACCAAGAAAAGATCCGTGAAGAGATAAAAGACAAGATTGGAGAGGCCAACCCTACCTATGACAATATTCAAACGCTCACCTATTTGGACATGTTTGTGTCAGAATCGATGCGTTTATATCCTCCAGTGACCAGAATTAACCGACAAAACACCAAGACAACTACAGTAGGAAAGTACACATTCCCTGCAAACATTTCCATCAATGTTCCCATCTTTACCTTACATAGGCTGCCCGAATTCTGGCCGGAACCCGAAAAATTTGACCCGGAGCGATTCTCTGCACAAAGAAAGGCAGATATTCAGTCCAACACATACCTTCCCTTTGGGGTGGGACCCAAAACATGCCTGGGAATGAGGTTCGCACAAATGGAGTTGAAAATGACCCTCGTGAAGTTACTGCAGAGGTTTACAATGGAGCCGTCTCCGGGACTTCAGATACCACCAAAACTTGAAAAACATGTGTTTTGTAGACCAGTCGGTGGCATGAAATTAGTTCTGAGAAAATGCAAGTGAATGCAGGAATTTTTGCCACTCAGGCAACTTTTCTGTTAGCAATAATTAATTATTGTATCATGATTTATTCATAATTTGTTTCCATTATAATTAAGAAATTTAATGTTCCGTAAAAATATCAGTTATAAAATGTATGCAAAAGAACATTTTTATTAAATTTACAATTGCACTTAGTATTATTGATTGCATATATTAAAAGGTCTGCCTCTTCTCAAGTGGTGCCAATCTAACCCCAACTCATAAAGGTGTTTTTGTCTATAGGAAATTCAGCATAAGCAATTTAATGAACTTGTTTGCATCATTACTTTAGTATATATGATGTTAATCACCAATGCACTATAATCCAAAATATAACATTGTCAAAAACCAATGTATTTTTAAACAAGGGCTGTTTGTAAAACATGCATGCCCCCTTTTTGGGCTGTCAGTTGTAGTGGCAGCCATTGTTTGAATACGTTTTTTGTCACTGTGCCCTTGACCTTTGACCTAGTGACCTGAAAATCAATAGGGGTCATCTGCCAGTCATGATCAATGTACCAGCGTTTTTTCAACAGTGAATTATATGCAGTTTTACATTTTGTATTTATTTAGTTTGACAAATTATAATTAAAATAGATACTTGCATATATAGTATCATCATTTAAATTGCTTTACACTAAAACTGGATTTTACGGTAATTAACTTTTTTTTAAATCCTCGTAAAATGGAACTGTGTCCATTCTATGCATAGCTAAAATATTATACAAATAAATTGAGATCATGAAATGAACAGTTTTGTTTAAGAAAATCACCAAAATGCTTTCCATTCCCAAAGTGATGACTTATTCAAACTTCACATAATACTGTGTTTTATACATGTATTTCTTATCTGTTTCCATATAATAAAAAAACATGTTAAACAACCTAGCAATTGTTAACAAAATTAAATTAATGGATATTATTATAAAGTGGTTCAAAACTTCTGTTGTACCGACAGTTTAATGTGCACATCTTTAACTGCTCTTTGTATAAATCATTTTTATGGCAACACATTCACCAACTCTAAACAAATTGTGAAGGCCTGAACATTAATTACTATGCTTCAACAGGAATGATAAATTCCATTTAATTTTTTCTGCATCAGCATGATCAAGCAAATATTATATTTCACAATGTGCGTATTGTGCTTGCTTAATTTTAAACCATATCAAATGCATCATATGTTTATTACTTATTAATAGACCATTAAAAGTCTATGAGCAATTAAAGTCAGTAAAAGTTAATGAAAGTTACTCATAGTCATATTAAACCATATCAAATGCATCATATTGTTATTACTTATTAATGGACCATTACAAGTCTATAAGCAATTATAGTGGGTAAGTTATTGATAGTTTATACTCATTGAAATAAATGCGGGTAAAATTAATGATCCAACCTTGTTTATAACAAGAGATGTGTTCATCAGAAACACAATGCCCCCTACTGCGCCGCTTTGAAATACAATTGCTATTTATCATTTGGCAGGTATATAAAATTATCTCCCTTTAAAGCTTATTACTTCCCTTGGATTTCGTTTTTTTACCTTTGACCTTGAAGGATGACCTTGACCTTTCAGCACTCAAAATGTGCAGTTTCATGAGAAACACATGCATGCCAAACATCAAGTTGCTATCTTCTATATTGCAAAAGTTATGGCCAATGAAGTTTTTGGACGGACAGGGGGGGAGGGCGTCAGAAATGACCAAGGCAGACATCGCTGACTACCAAGGCCTGTGGTTTAATCAGAGAGATCATAGCCACAGTTCATCATGTATCTATGGACATAAGTCCACAGGTAAGTAATGAAACCTACCATTCACAAATTAGTACAGGAAAGAAATGATAGTTATATCATTAAAAAAAAAA
>VMBQ01001618.1:136411-155904 GCA_007657795.1 Dreissena rostriformis | reverse complement strand
TTAACCCTTTGAGCGCTGGAACCGGATTTTGAAGGCCTTTGCAAACAGTTTGGATCCAGATGAGACGCCACAGAACGTGGCGTCTCATCAGGATCCAAACTGTTTGCTATTCTGATAGTATTCTTTGAAAAAAAAATCGAAGAAAATGCTAATTTTAGAAATTTAGCAGACAACATTTTAGCAGACGACAAATTTCCCAGCATGCAAAGGGCTAATGCCCTTGGTGGCCTTATGTTCTTATACCATTGGTAGATTTCATCTTTGGTGTAATTCCCCAAACTTGGGAAAATAAAAAATGTTTTTTGTTTGATACAATTAAATAATTTTGTCACTAACAGTTAATAACAATTAAAGATTGTTTTGCTCACCAACACGATTGTTTAGTTCTCTAAGCACAAGTATATTCAAATACTTTGAAGCAGTACTTATTTGATATACGGACATTACAATTTAACTATATTTGTGGCCAGGTATTTTAAAATCAAATGTGAGCTATAAATTTTTTTGTCAGAGTATTATTAAAACATTTTCTTTGGAAGCCTGCATAAATGGTGGTTGCACTTATCTATAACAGAAACAATTTCAAATGTGCTTTTATTTTTATATAAATGTTTCTTAAATCTTTATATTCCCTGATCTATCATTAAAAATCCATCTAAATATATACATGATAAGCCTCCGACAAGAATAATGTTCCTGAACACTCCATGATAACATTTGAAAACTGGATGATATTTTTTCTAACTGATTGGATTATTTCCAAGTTCTGGAAATATTTTTTAAATCACAATAAATCTAATTCCAGACCAGGTGGTATAATTCCACCATTAATGTGTATTGATAATACTTTGCAGTTTGATGTTCTTGATGCCTTGTTATTCATCTGCAGTTGATCATAATTTTGCAGACACTTTTCAGAAATAAATAGGTATAGGCATATTTGCAGTTATTCTCTATCATAGTTTTAACAAATTCATGGTATCAAATGTTCATATAATTTGCTGAAGTAAGTATTTTTATTCATGTTCAGTATGAATATTATCCCAGATCTTATTTTCATTACCAACTAAATTACTGTATTATTTCTAGCAAGCATCTGCCAGATACAGCAATATTGTACTAACTTCATTTCCTTCCCTACTCTGATGTGCCTGTGTTCATTAACGCATTAACTTAATTTAATTCATCGTTAGGATACGACACATTTGCTTTAGCATCTGTTTCCGTTCTTGTTCTGGTTATCACCATTGGAATCATAAACTAGAATAAATAAGTCGGCTGTTCTGTAAGCTTGCCAACAACTACCTTCCAGGCCTGTACACTCATCCTTCCACAGGCTGCATCAGAAGAATCAAAGCGCTGAGAGCATTTTTTGTAACTCACGGGTATTACTTAACATACACATTTTGACCCATTTGTAGTCCTTTAGACAATAAAATAAAATTAAAGACGTTTCTTAATTGATTCAAGTTTTGGCCGCTTCCTTTCCAAGCCTAAGATACTGATGAGCAGCAAACAGCATAAAACCTGACCGGACTGCGATTAACTCGCAGGCTGTTCTGGATTTATGCTGGTTGCATAGAGCCATTTTCACTTCGCTTCTGAGCAGGAAAGGGTTTAGACTGATGCAATCATTTCTGTCAAAAAGCGATGTTCTCAAATTTTATTTTTCTATGCATTTATTTTGCTCCTGCTCTCAGTTGCCTGCCATTTTGAGTGTACTGAAGACAGTAAATGAAAAACTCCCAATGAAACGAAACTGGGTAAAGTGAACATGATGTGTCAACTTTTTAATTTTCTTAAAGAATTTCATTTTCAGGGATTGGAATATATAGTCTATAGACTAACACTATAGTGTTAGTAGTGAAACCTTTTTGACATTCTAGAAGTCTGAGATTATTTGCCCATTCATCATGAAACTTGCTCACCTCATTTCAAGGGCTGAACGGAAAACTGTTGTATCTCCTTCTTTTTTTGATATGAGTTACAACAGTCTTCCGTTCACCCCTCGATTTGTTTTCAAAATATCTCAGCTGAGTTTGAAAATGGGTCTGGTACTGTGAAACACATGGTCTACAGGGAGCTGGGCAGTTTTTGGTGTAACACTATATAGTAACACCATTTAAACACCCTATAAGTCACAATTTTGACCTATTTATTAGGAAAATTGCTCTGAACATAGAAAATTGTGTTCTGAATATCTCAACTGATTTTAAAAATGATTCCTGTCCATTCCAAAAGGTGAGCAAGTTCTTCTTACACATCTTTAGTTAAACTTTGTGAGCACAACCTGCTCAGAACAATTAAATTTGTGTAGGGTCTTAGGTGAGCAATTAAGGAATTTGGCCCTCTTGTTTTTTTGTGTAATGATGGATGTTACTGTGAGTTTAGGCTTAGGATAGCCCTTATGGTCATGGGCCCCCCTTGATTGTTTTGTTGTGTATGCTTGGAATGGTGGTAGGTTTGTCTAAAGTGAGCACTAGGGCCTTTCACCCTCTTGTTTATTGTTTTGTATTTGTGGATGGGAGTGAGTTTAGTCTCAGGTGAGCCCTTAAGACGTGTGGCCCTCTAGATTATTGTTGTGTATGTGTGGATAGGTGGGAGTTTACGTTGGCAGAATGGTGTGTTGTGTTGTGCTGTGTATTTTTATTTGTTCTATGTTAAAATATTGCCAGAGTTAAGGCCCCTTTTCAACTTATAATTTTTATACCAATTTTATTACAAATTGCTGCATACTAAGACATGCGGTGTCAGAGGGGGGGGAGGGGGGTATTGGTCTTCGACCACACATATTGCTGTTAAAATAATGGTGCTTTTCTTGGAAAATCCAATGTTCTCATGTTGGTGCAACAGCCATTCAACTATCCCACTATTCACAATATAATGGTATCCACTGAAGAATGATTTTTTTTAGGGAGGTGGGGCATAATGAGCTTCTTACTGAAGTTTATGGTATTTTAACTTCATTTGGTTTGATTAAGTGACAATTATTATGATACTTTCTATCATATACTAAGCTGCATCTTTCATCTGATGTCCTGTAAATGTATTAATATAAGATTGGGATTCCACTGGCCATGTTTATGTGTGTGTTCCTAAACAAAGCTTACGAACTAAATAAATCAAGGCAGCCAGTGAGGGCTATAAGCAAATTAGTTTATCTGTGATACAGTACTGATCTTAGTTACAGCGCTTTGGTATTGAGTTCATTTAATATTAACCATATGGCTAACCATCCTTCATTGTGTGTGAGTAGAAATAAGTAAAATGTGGCACCATTGGGAAGGCATTTCAGTGGTGATCCAGATTATCTGTGCAACATGTGCACCCATGTATATTTGGAATGTTCTAGAAACTGGAAATGAATTAGAACATGATTTTGTCAGGCTTGGATGTTCTACTTTCTTTTTATGCTGTTCCTAGTGCTGTTTGATATCATAGGGATTTTCATGATTTGCTTCTAATATAGTGAAAATATTAAGAACCACAAAAACATGTAACTAGGGTACATATCTACTACAAAATGAATTAGAAAGCAATTTTTCTTTGAAATCTTAAGTGTACTTGATATGTATTAATTGCTGAGCAAAAACCTTACAAACAATAAAGCAAGTCATGTGATGTGATGTACAATTTAGGACCAGACTTTCATGATAGAATGAAGCTTTGCCCAGACTAATGGAAAAAAAATAAGAAAGATAGTATAGAAAGATTTTTATGTCTTGTTCAGTTACAGACATTTATGTCTTCTACCACTTAAAATCAATCATTTTTAAGTTAATTTAGTGCGTATGATTGAATGTAGCAAATATTTTCACAAACTTAATACTTAAATTTATTGAATATGATCAAATTTAGCAAAATTGATGGAAACCTTAACTACAAAAAAGAAACGTTTTGGGTTGTCATCCAAAATAAGGGTCACCGGGGTAAGTGAATGCAAAAACGTTTTTATAAGGCTTCATCATTATTTCGACTAAAGTTTGCAAAAAAAAACACTCTTGTAATGAATTTCAAAGTTCATCTTAAAATCTACCTGTTAAATCTGGTAAACAGTCCTTGGCAACCATTTCCTAGTTAAAGTGTTGCTAATTAAATTGAATCTGCAGATTGCACAGGCTAATCTGGGATGACACTTTAAGCACATGGATTTAGCCCCGTTTTCCCAGATCAAGGCCCAATTTCATAATTCAAACCAAATAACTATACAAATGTTTGCATATATCTACACAGTTCCGACTTTTATTTCTTCACTACATTTCATTCATGCACAACAAAATTCACAACGCCATCCCAGTAGAAGGCTGACAAGGCACAGTTTTCATTGAGACCAGGTCTGTTGGGGGCTTCATTCTTGTGGTGTAACCCTTTGAAAGGGGAGACCTGGAATAAGAGATAACACTTTAGACATGGTTTGTTAATGGTAATTGGAATACACACTTTGGGTTGCTGGCATGCTAGGTTGATAACACCCGCTGACAAATGGCAGGTAGGGTTATGGGCCATGTGCTTTGCAGTCGATGCAGTCACGGTAATTAAAAAATTGGCATGTTATCTGGGAAGTTGTCTTTAGACACTTGAGCAAGACAGCGTGGCCTAAATATTTAAACATACACATACATGTGGGTAATGGAGTATTATACATAATTATGAATGAAATCAATGTTGTGATAAATTTACTTAATCAAATTTGTGATAATATGTATTTATTTTTAAAAGCATACCTTGCTGATTAGTATCCCAGATTGTTGTGNACATGGGGGCCGGGGGGGGGGCAGTTGTCCTTATATGGCTATATGGAAAACTTGTTGACGCTATATAATAGCCACATTTATGGGCAAATCTTCATGAAACTTGGTCAGAACATTTGTCCCAATGAAATCTTAGCAGGGATTGAAACTGGGTCATATGAGCTCAAAAACTTGGTCACTAGGTCAAATATAAAAAAAACATGTTAAAAGTCACTTTTTTGGTCCAATCTTCATGAATCAGCTTGCATTTTTTTCAGAATAGTCTAGTTCCTTTTGCTCTCAGGTGAGCGCCTTAGGGCCTGATGGCCCTCTTGTTTCATAAAAGAATGTGAACAAAAAAAATGATATTAAAAAAATACAAATTTGACCAACAATACAGTGAAGATGAAATGCATATATTGTACATATTTATTTAGCATAACATATTTTCTACACACTAAATGAATTTCAGGAAGTTTTACCGTCCCTATCTCAAGAAATTTCACTTTGAGTATGCCTACACCCCATTTATTATCATGCAATGGATTTCAGTATAAATTTGTATATCACATCTATTTTGATGTTTTCTAGTTGCTTATTAAAATGCTAAGTTATAAACTCTGATAACTTATGAAATTTGGCTAAATTTGACTTAATATTGATATAATAATTCATTAATAATACAATCTTAAGGTAACAAAGTGCAAAAGCAACCCATGCAGACAGCCGCAGTTCACCACAAAATGTCAAGGTATTTCCAATCTTACATAGCAAACAATATATGTCACAATGGAGACACTATCCACATTGCTACCATTTACAGACATGTTGCCATTAGCATCAACAGAGATGCCAGCTACTTTCTGGGTTTCAGCAGAATTTCGGCATTCATGGATTCACATATGTGGAGAACTTTGAACCGTTTTCAAATCCATGGCAGCAATCTGAGTTATATCCGGAATAACTGTACCTCGCGAGAACTGTTATAAAAAAAGTAAATACACACAATGCTTTGTTCATGAATTAAATAATCACTTTTTAAGTTTCATACTGACGCATTATACGATGTTATATGATGAAACGTTGAAAATCAAAACAATAAAACCTTCTTGTAAATTGTAAATGAGTTTTAATTGATGCACATGGAAAAAGTCCCAACAGATTGTCTTACTTAGATCCGTTGTTCCAAGGTCAAGGGTTACTAAGGCTGGCTGTGACTCAAACTTGACAAGATCGAAATTGCCTATGGAAACTGCGCCAGGCGATGCTCCCACATTGACATCAGAGAGATGTCCAACACTTAAATAGAAAAAGTATAAAAACTGCAAGTCAATGTGTCAATAAGTCACAGAAATAATTGATACATCATACCGTTCTATTCTAAAACTTCGCAATTCATAACTTCGACAATAGCAACAAATGATTAGAATATTATTTGTTTATGTATAGCAAATTTGAATAAAACATACTGTAATATTAAATGTGTCTGCATTAAACAGCAGTTCAACGTTGGTAATCCTTTATTACATTCATTTTCGTGTTTGCAAACCGCGTTCTCTTTTTACGCACTTTCATTGTGCAACAGAATGTCAACAGCTGTGATGTGAACGAAAATATTTGTTTTTCAAACGAAAAATAATCTAATATTTATTTTAAAGTTTATTAATCTTAAGGAGATGAACACATTTAGTTCTAAAATAAAAACACACACATTTCTTTCGTATTTATAGCTCTTAAATAAAAACACACTCATTTATTTCCTGTTTTAAGTATAATTTCCGGACTTTGACGTAGATAACCAATCGTTGCCGAACACTTTCCGAATACGGCGATATTGACAGACTATTCCCGATCTCATTACGATCCTACAGCCTTAATTTACTATACATATTTATTTGTGTTTGTTACCATCGGTTTATGTCTTACATGCAGGGGTTCAGAAAGAACAGCGTGGACAACATTTGATGGCTCTGGATGTAGGCCAGATTGGGATTCCACTGGCCATGTTTATGTGTGTGTTCCTAAACAAAGCTTCCGAACTAAATACATCAAGGCAGCCAGTGAGGGCTATAAGCAAATTAGTTTATCTGTGATACAGTACTGATCTTAGTTACAGCGCTTTGGTATTGAGTTCATTTAATATTAACCATATGGCTAACCATCCTTCATTGTGTGTGAGTAGAAATAAGTAAAATGTGGCACCATTGGGAAGGCATTTCAGTGGTGATCCAGATTATCTGTGCAACATGTGCACCCATGTATATTTGGAATGTTCTAGAAACTGGAAATGAATTAGAACATGATTTTGTCAGGCTTGGATGTTCTACTTTCTTTTTATGCTGTTCCTAGTGCTGTTTGATATCATAGGGATTTTCATGATTTGCTTCTAATATAGTGAAAATATTAAGAACCACAAAAACATGTAACTAGGGTACATATCTACTACAAAATGAATTAGAAAGCAATTTGTCTTTGAAATCTTAAGTGTACTTGATATGTATTGCTGAGCAAAAACCTTACAAACAATAAAGCAAGTCATGTGATGTGATGTACAATTTAGGACCAGACTTTCATGATAGAGTGAAGCTTTGCCCAGACTAATGGAAAAAAAATAAGAAAGATAGTATAGAAAGATTTTTATGTCTTGTTCAGTTACAGACATTTATGTCTTCTGCCACTTAAAATCAATCATTTTAAAGTTAATTTAGTGCGTATGATTGAATGTAGCAAATATTTCCACAAACTTAATACTTAATTTATTGAATATGATCAAATTTAGCAAAATTGATGGAAACCTTAACCTGGAGTACAAAAAAGAAAAGTTTTGGGTTGTCATCCAAAATAAGGGTCACTGGGGTTAGTGAATGCAAAAACCTTTTTATAAGGCTTCATTATTATTTCGACTAAAGTTTGCAAAAAAAAACACTCTTGTAATGAATTTCAAAGTTCATCTTTACATCTACCTGTAAAATCTGGTAAACAGTCCTTGGCAACCATTTTCTAGTTAAAGTGTTGCTAATTAAATTGAATCTGCGGATTGCACAGGCTAATCTGGGATGACACTTTAAGCACATGGATTAAGCCCCATTTTCCCAGATCAAGGCCCAATTTCATAATTCAAACCAAATAACTATACAAATGTTTACATATATCTACACAGTTACGACTTTTATTTCTTCACTACATTTCATTCATGCACAACAAAATTCACACCGCCATCCCAGTAGAAGGCTGACAAGGCACAGTTTTCAGTGAGACCAGGTCTGTTGGGGGCTTCATTCTTGTGGTGTAACCCTTTGAAAGGGGAGACCTGGAATAAGAGATAACACTTTAGACATAGTTTGTTAATGGTAATTGGAATACACACTTTGGGTTGCTGGCATGCTAGGTTGATAACACCCCGCTGACAAATGGCAGGTAGGGTTATGGGCCATGTGCTTTGCAGTCGATGCAGTCACGGTAATTAAAAAATTGGCATGTTATCTGGGAAGTTGTCTTTAGACACTTGAGCAAGACAGCGTTGCCTTAATATTTAAACATACACATACATGTGGGTAATGGAGTATTATACAGAATTATGAATGAAATCAATGTCGTGAAAAATTTACTTAATCAAATTTGTGATAATATGTATTTATTTTTAAAAGCCTACCTTACTGATAATTATCCCAGATTGTTGTGTACAGAACTTCTCCGCTCCATAAAATGTCCTATCAATTCCAACTCCCGGTTGCTGGTGTTTTTTGCTGGTCTGACGCAGTATAGTGACCAGACTCATACTTCTTTACATTCCATACCCTTGGACAGAGAATTATGGGATAGCAAGGAAGTATGGACCCAGAACACTACAAGTCTCCACTCATCGGTAGCCAGATCTTTTTCTCTACATTTATCTACTTAATTCCCATTCTTCATGATCTATTTCTTCTGTTCCTATCCCATCTCCGCCATGCGGCCATGTTCGCAGCCATCTTGCATCGTGTTCTCTTATTTTCGCTCGTTTAAGGAAGTTTATCCGAGGTGTGTAGATGTTTACGATCCACAGTCGCTCCAGTGTCACATGTACACTAAAGAATCCATGATGGCTGCCCCAAAACTGAGTATGTGCCAAAAAATCTTGTGTGAACGCGTGTAATACAAAGTCCTCAGTACTGGAAGATCTGATGTAGGCTTCTTCTTGAATTGCCGGCTAGAATGCATGGATTTCAACTAATGCTCCTTGACAGTATGGCATAGGCAAGGATCTCTGCATCATAAGTCTTACCAATTTCAGCGCTTCTGGGAGTGGCTACCTTGAGCTACCGGTTTCCACCAATGGGAAGCTACCATGTGGAAGCTTACAATCGTTTCAGCCAATGGGATTTGAGTATTTTGAAATTAGTCACAGTGGTGGGAAGCCATGTTGGGGCCCCCGCAGAAGGGTAGAGGTTTAAGTAGCTACAGTTGTTCTGCACAGGGGATCACAGATTAACCGCACTGATAAGCAGTAGGCTTTCAAAGCAGTAGGCTTTCAATTCAGGAATAAATCTCTGCTACTGTGCTTGATCAGCTTTGAATAGCAACTGTTCTTCTTTGTAGTCTGTGCATCATTAATTTCTATGAACTGAATGGGTGTGTTTGCAGAGATACCATCCAGAAGTGCTTAGGCAATTCAATTAAAAGATGATGAAGCTGAATGTTATGTGCACATCATTTATTTGATCATGAATGAGGTAGAATTGTAGATATGTTCTAGCATATGTTAATGGGTTATAATGTTGGAAATCATGTTATAACAGATGTAAATGGGTTGTAATGCTGAGCATCTTTAGTTCACTGAGGTGGCATCAAGTTCTTTGAAAATAAGCTTTGAATCCCTTGCCAAAAGGCATAAGAACATAGAAATGGTAGGTGTCCATGTGTGTTTATGCCTGCTTCTTTCCATCACACTCTTCTGTGCCTGATTCCTCCAACAAACGTTAACATAATGATTATCTCCAAGTATTACAGCACATATTGTCAATTAAGGTTTCATTAATGAGATATTTTTTAGGAATTATTGCCCTTTGTTTGAAATGTACATATACAAATTTGTGTAGCACAAATCCTCCTACATTTTGTTTGTGTTGTATGTCAGACTTTTACAAATTAATTATAAAGTGCTACATTGCATATTGTCAAGGTTTGGGACTGAGTTAATATTGAAGGAGTTATTGCCCTTAGTTTAATTAAAAACATAAGCTTCTGTGCGCAACTCCTGCATTTTGCATGCAGTTTTTGTTTATTTTTTGAAGAAGTTTCATCTTAGCCTTATATTGAAAAAAAATACCAATGGTGGTTATTTTCCAAATGTAACAAGTATTCTCAATGGTCAATATTTTCAGTTAAGGGTAAGTTTCAGATTGAAAATGAGTGCTGTCGCGGGGCTGGAATCTTGATGCTGTCAATTTGGAGATATAATGTTATAATTGCAAGACTCACTTGATATACAGCAAGGATATTGTAGGGTGCTTGAAATGTAATGCTAATTAAGGTATTGTGTGATTAAGTATGAAATTTTTTATCAAAAGTCTTTAAATTACCAACAATGTTTGATTTGGGATAGTTATGCTTATCATGTTTTATGTACTTTTGTTCATAATTGAAACAATATTCTAAGACTTATATTGTTAAATACAGTACCAAGCTTAGGTTCCCAGCAAACTCTTTCAGTTCTTCAGTGAACTGGGTCTTTGAATACCCCTGTGCCCCACAGTTTTGCAGTTTACCCCCCCTTCGTAAGAAATAGATGTCAATGGATTCAAAGAGAGATAACTCTGGAACGCTGGTTACGTGGTAGTTTAGCAGCCGTAATGTGGTAGTCAGCTTTCGTGTTCCCAAACCAGGAACCTCTTGCTACTTTGGAAATCTGCAAAAATATATATATAGTACATTGCAGAACTTTTATTTATGTGTCAATTTGGTGACAGATTTACTTCAATAGAATTTGCGTTTTTAGTACGACTGTTTGCGAGGCTTTAACCCTTAGAAAATTGTTATGTTTTTAAACGCATTCTTGCTTCTTAATGTAGGATTATGACTTTGTGTCAGAACATGGGCATCACTGAATATGCCTTACATTTTGCCCTATTGCAAAGCTTTTTGATTTTAAACATGGTCACTTGTTGTATTAAGAGTGTGGAGTTTCCCACTTCATACTTTTTAATGCTGTAAATAATATGCATATCTTTTTTAATATTGCTGTGAATTGAAAACCAAAAAATACCTGTATGTGGAATAAGTTTTTCACCAAAAAATGTTAAAAAACATCTTGTGTAGTGGTTGTTGAAAGGAATTTCTCGGCTATCTTTGACAATCGGGATGTTCTGCTGCGCTTGGCGCTGCTTATATCAGAAATATCAAATATTTGATAGACATAGCTCTTAAGTCTGTAATCATTTGTTTCTGAATGTATCAGGGAAAAGATGCATTTGTTCCGGAAAAACAGCAGTATTTAATCTAAGATGCTAACCAAATAAAAAACTGTTGATTACATGCTAACCACTTGAAATACTGTTGATAATGCAAACTTGTTGTTTTTTTATGCAGTTAATGTCATGAAATAGTGAAACTAGCTAGATTGTATTGGATTATAATATATCTATTTGAATGATTCAGACTTAAAAAAAACATTGTTGTATGTTGTCTTGACAACTAGGTGCAATAAGTACAACTTTAGTTCCAAAAGGCTTTGGTATGTTGAGGTAAGTTCTCCATACATCTCAAGTGAGAGTTGTTGATATGGAAGGGAAGGCTTAACCTTGCTCTGGAAAAATGGGGCTTAATGCATGTGCATAAAGTGTGGTCCCAGATTAGCCTTTGCAATCCGCAAAGGCTAATCAGGAAAGACACTTTCCGCTTTTATCGATTATTTCGTGTAAAAGAAGTCTCTTCTACACGAAAATCCAGTCTAGATGGAAAGTGTAGTCTGTGATTAGCCTATGCTGACTGCATAGACTATATAATCTGGGATGACACTTTAACCCTTTTAGCGCTGGATCCGGATTTTGAAGGCCTTTGCAAACAGTTTGGATCCAGATGAGACGCCACAGAACGTGGCGTCTCATCAGGATCCAAACTGTTTGCTATTCTGATAGTATTCTTTGGAAAAAAATCAAAGAAAATGCTAATTTTTAGAAATTTAGCAGACAAGATTTTAGCAGACGACAAATTTCCCAGCATGCAAAGGGTTACACACATGCATTAAGCCCACTTTTCCCTGAGCATGGCTCATGGCTTTTTTGTACCACTGTTTGTAATGAACCAGCATGGCTCATGGCTATTCTGTACCACTGTTTGTAATGAACCAGCATGGCTCATGGCTATTCTGTACCACTGTTTGTAATGAACTCCATAGACTCCTGCTGATTCTGCCTTTCTCTCCCAAATCAATCTGGCTTCAGTAGCTGATTTCTGGACTTAATTAGCAATTAGCAAAGGAGTAAATTAAGGCTGAAGGAATTGCTCTTTGCTACCTGTTGTAAATATTGATGAGAGTGTTTCAGCCAGGCTTCAAAATTGCCATTTTATACACTGATTTTCACAAATGTGGCATAAAAATGGGTCTGTTAATGATTTTTGTCTCATACACAAAAAATGTTTGTACCAATTCAAGTTTAACTAACGAGCATCAATTTGTATGAAACAGTGTCTTCAAAAATTGAAAGTTTTGTTCCGTTCTGAGCTAAAATGGTTAGTACCTATTTTAGAAATGAACTTACTGATAAGCATAAAACTTATACCTGCATTGTATAGACCAGTTGAATGTTATTGTTTACATTCGGGATTTNACTCATGGCTATTCTGTACCACTGTTTGTAATGAACCTGTTCATAGACTCATGGCTATTCTGTACCACTGTTTGTAATGAACCAGTTCATAGACTCATGGCTATTCTGTACCACTGTTTGTAATGAACCTGTTCATAGACTCCTGCTGATTCTGCCTTTCTCTCCCAAATGGCTTCAGTAGCTGATTTCTGGACTTAATTAGCAATTAGCAAAGGAGCAAATTAAGGCTGAAGGAATTGCTCTTTGCTACCTGTTGTAAATATTGATGAGAGTGATTCAGCCAGGCTTCAAAATTGCCATTTTATACAATGATTTTCACAAATGTGGCATAAAAATGGGTCTGTTAGTGATTTTTGTCTCATACACAAAAAATGTTTGTACCAATTCAAGTTTAACTCACGAGCATCAATTTGTATGAAACAGCGTCTTCAAAAATTGAAAGTTTTGTTCAGTTCTGAGCTAAAATGGTTATTACCTATTTTAGAAATGAACTTACTGATAATTATAAAACTAATACCTGCATTGTATAGTCTTTCATTCAGTACGCTGTGGATCCTTGTACCTTCGGGTTCATTGTGCACCAGTATCATCTGCAAATGTGTATACATTTAAATTTTGATATTCAAAGCGCTCTGGGAACACTGGGCTTAAATTCATGTGCTTTAAGTTTTATCCCAGATAAATATTGAGGATTTCATGGAATTTTGTTTTTAAAGGAAGTCACTTTTATACAAAATTACATTCTAGGCGTAAAGTGTCGTCCCTGATAAGCCTGTGCGGACTGCACAGGCTAATCTGGGACAACACTTTACGCTCATGCATTAAGCGCCATTTTCCCAGAGTGAGGCTGTATACTAATTATCTCTTATATTATTATACAACAAGCTCTTGACCAAATGTTAAGTCCCTGAAAATAAACTGCTTAAACCACACAGGATTATACAGAGTACAGATCTTATACAGATAGTGTATGTATTGTAGAGACAGGTCATGTAAGAGTCTTATCATCCAGGAAATATTGCAAACAGACTCATCTTCTACCTGGTACAATGTTTTGATGAAAGGTTTTAGAACAGGTAAATGCTGGGGTACCCAATGGGGAAACTCAATCTTACAGTGGCTTAAGACAGGTCGTGTGTTCATTAAAACTGAAATCTGGTTTTCAGAACTTTTATTGAAGAATTTCTGGTTAGGTCTCAAAGACAACGGCCCCACCTCTCTATATAAATTGCTGAATATGTTTGAGATTATAATCAAAATCTGTCAGCTATGTATGTTGGTATATTCAGACATGGCAAATAAGATGATTTAAAAAATGCACCAAGTTTAGACATCTAAATTCAGCTAAAACCATAAAGTGTGCTCTTAATCCTGCTTTAAACCCATGAAGAACACATGTCCAGGGATGCAGCAAGGGATGGGGGGGACTAGGCCAATCATGGCTTATCAGCCCAAGTGGGTCAGCCCAGCAGCTGGGCTTATCAGGTGAGAGCATTTGTAGATAGTTGAAATATGCCTGTTGATGTGTGAACAACCATCAGACTGATAACAAGAATTATGGCTTAATAAAATGAGCTATGTCATGCAATATTGGGTCTTATAGCCTATGGGCCATCATGCAACATTGGGTCTTATAGCCTAAGGGCCAGGGTACCGTACAAACGCAGTCATAAGTTGAGATTTTTTACCTCCAAAATTTGATTAAAATTACAGTCTCGACTTATGAGGTCGTCCATGAAAAATAAAAAAAAATCAACCAAGATCGATCGATCCCCGCGGTAATGGTTGAGGAAATTGTTGTTGTTGTATAGAAAACTCGCTGATTTATGACAGATAAAACGTCGTGTTTAAACTGATACTTACCAATTAATATAATCACAGTTTGCAACAATGTTTTTATTTTGATAATATAATCCAAAGTTGTCATGTTAGCAGGTGTTTTTTCTATACTGCACATGTAAACAAATGACCAAGGACCCTATTGAAAGTCTCGCGAAAATTCCCAATTTGTGAATGGACAGTTTGACGTCATCAAAGGAAAGCCGCTTCCATTCTTGCCGACAAAATTGGCTTCCTTTGTTAAGCAATCAACACGCTAAACCAATCGGGTGTTTGTAACTCAATGGCAATCGTCGAATTATGTAACACCACGTGCTTAGCTCCGCCTTTCGAATCTTTTGCAGCATACGGAGGTGGAGTTTAACGGTTAATTGAACATGTGTTTTACTCAAGTTGAGTCCAGATTAGCCGTAATTACGTGGTATAAGCTTGTAAACAACGAATAAATTTATCTCGGAATTTCCGAGGAAGGCAGATTAATTAATATTGACCAACTTCTTGTACAATTCCTTACGATGGCGTACGCATGTGATACCGAAATTTCTCAACATATTTATCGTAAATAATGATACGACGTTTTGTTGGATTATTACTGGTTATCAAATTGCAAGGTAATAATATTTGTAACTACTATAATATCTGGTTTGTTTAATATAATTAAAATGTTATACAATATAGTTGCGTCACAGAATCGGACAAGGAATTTGATGGGGTCGCAATTTTACTGACGCTGATTTTCCAATTTTCTTGTAATTTTGACCCGACTTATGAAGTGCACATACCTAAAATGTCAAATTTTCAAACTAATTTTATACCGCCCGACTTATGAGCGGGTAGACTTATGAATGTGTTTTTATCGTAGCTTCAGACTAGTCTGGGCAGGTGGGCATTCTGGTCAGGAGCCACCCTGTCCAGTCTAGTCACATAAGGTTCATGGTGTCATTAGCAGACAGGTTAGCTCAAGACCAGACTGTGTGGATGCGCAGGCTGTTCTTGAGCTACAATGGCTGCATATGGCATACAACCCATCAGACTGTGTGGATGCGCAGGCTGTTCTTGAGCTACACTGGCTGCATATGGCATACAACCCATCAGACTGTATGGATGCGCAGGCTGTTCTTGAGCTACACTGGCTGCATATGGCATACAACCCATTAGACTGTGTGGATGCGCAGGCTGTTCTTGAGCTACACTGGCTGCATATGGCATACAACCCATCAGACTGTGTGGATGCGCAGGCTGTTCTTGAGCTACACTGGCTGCATATGGCATACAACCCATCAGACTGTGTGGATGCGCAGGCTGTTCTTGAGCTACACTGGCTGCATATGGCATACAACCCATCAGACTGTGTGGATGCGCAGGCTGTTCTTGAGCTACACTGGCTGCATATGGCATACAACCCATCAGACTGTGTGGATGCGCAGGCTGTTCTTGAGCTACACTGGCTGCATATGGCATACAACCCATCAGACTGTGTGGATGCGCAGGCTGTTCTTGAGCTACACTGGCTGCATATGGCATACAACCCATCAGACTGTGTGGATGCGCAGGCTGTTCTTGAGCTACACTGGCTGCATATGGCATACAACCCATTCAGACTGTATGGATGCGCAGGCTGTTCTTGAGCTACACTGGCTGCATATGGCATACAACCGATCAGTGCATGACAGGACTCAAATGTGAAGAAATAATTATTAGTATGTATGCAATAAAGACAATAGTTGAAGTTGATGTGTTTTAATTTTTATACTGTTTAATGGAAACCTAAAATTGTATGAGTCATTCAGTCTAATAAGGTGTATAACGGAACCAAATGAAATATTAGGAAACACCAGTATGGCCCAAATGAATAAATGAAATTTTTGCATTTGTAAAAAATATGTAAACTGGGGAAATAGAAGACATTCACCTTGTCTTTATCAGATTTTTTCATATGCACATATAGCCACATTGTTAGGTTCTATAATGTATATGAGTAAATTTGTCTGTATCAGAAAAACAGTATTGCAAATAAAAACTTCTCAAAACATCAAAGCTTATCAAAACTGTTCAGTTTCTTTGGGTCTGAGGCAAGCGACATGGGGCTTTTGGCCCTCTTTATCAGTAAATAGTAACTAATTTCTTACAACAACTGTATTAAAACAATTTGTTGTTGGTTTCTTTTTTGCAATAACAAATTACTTATTTATTACTAGTGTAAAAATAAAATAACTAAGCACTTCACATTTTAGAGATTTTAGTGGAAAATATATTAAGGGAAACAACTCTGATTGTACAACCAGAAATGGTCGTGAAGAGTTAATCTTCCTTATGATTGAATTTCTACTACTTCCCAGTTTCCATGATTTCTTTCTTTGCTGTGAAACCTTTGACAAGTACACAGGAAACTGTTAATTCCCAATAGATGCTGCATAGTAACTTTCCAGATAATATGAGACAAATATGTTTTGGCTGTTGATTTGTTACTCCAAGACTGCTGCTATGTCACGTCTCTAATCACATTTACCCCCTGGTATTTGCTGTTTGTCTCATTAGTTGTAACAACTGTGTGTTTTGTTTGGGCCGTGTGACCAGATAGATTTGTGTTACTGTCATTTCTGACTTCTAACAGGTTAATCTTTACACTATCTTCTGAGATAATTCAACCTCATAATGTTATGGAATACTGGACCCAAGTAGAATACTGGAAGTAGTAGTTAAAAAATATATTAATGAGTTGCGCTCTGTGAAAAGGGGGTTTAATGCATGTGCGTAAAGTGTAGTCACAGATTAGCCTGTGCAGTCCGCACAGGCTAATCAGGGACGACACTTTCAGCCTAAACTGTTTTTTTTGCTAAGAAGAGACTTTCTTGAAACGAAAAATATCATTAAACGGAAAGTGTTGTCCCTGATTAGCCTTTGCAGGCTGCACATACTAATCTGGGATGACACTTTGGGCCCATGCATTAACCCTTTGAGCGCTGGAACCGGATTTTGAAGGCCTTTGCAAACAGTTTGGATCCAGATGAGACGCCACAGAACGTGGCGTCTCATCAGGATCCAAACTGTTTGCTATTCTGATAGTGGTCTTAGAAAAAAAATCGAAGAAAATGCTAATTTTAGAAATTTAGCAGACAACATTTAAGCAGACAACAAATTTCCCAGCATGTAAAGGGTTAAACCCCCTTTCACAGAGTGAGGCTCATATATAAATTTGTGTGGTGACCCCAGTAGCACACAATAAAAGAATTGTGTTCAGCTTGAAAATGCTGATACTGAAATTTAGGTATTGACATAATGGATAAGAAGAAATACATAACTGAAACGTTCATAATGGCACCTCATCTATCTCACATACTGTTAAAACGAAACACACATTTATTGAACTCAATAATGCATTTGAAACAGAATACAATAAAGTTTTTAAGTGTTAAGAGACCCTTTAGCCAGAATAAATATATAACTTATATTATATTGCAAACAATATTTTTTTATTTAGAATACAAAATGACAGAAATTATTGGAGCTATTTAATAATGCAATGAGAGTTCACAACTGTGTGGTCTGAACTATATTTGTTTAGTATGTTAGAAAGTTGGACATTATGGGATATTGATATGTGAATTATGAAATATTGATATGAGCCTCCCTCTCGGAAAACAGGGCTTAATGCATGTGATTGTTGTCCTGATTAGCCCTTTGCATGCTGGGAAATTTGTCGTCTGCTAAAATGTCGTTTGCTGAATTTCAAAAATTAGCATTTTCTTCAAAAAAAATTCTAAGACCACTATCAGAATAGCAAACAGTTTGGATCCTAATGAGACGCCACGTCCTGTGGCGTCTTATCTGGATCCAAACTGTTTGCAAAGGCCTTCAAAATCCGGTTCCAGCGCTCAAAGGGTTAACCTTAGCAGTTGGCACACGCTTATCAGGGATGACACTTTCCGCTTTTTTGGTATTTTTGTTAAAAGGAACTCTTTTTAGCAAAAGTCCAGTATAAACGCTCATACATTAAGCCCTGTTTTCCCAGAGCGTGGCTCATATGTTAAATATGGGATATTGATATGTTTCTCACAAATGAAGTGTGCAGCCATAAATAACTTCGCCACATAGAGTATTCTGAAGAAGAATGCATATTGTATCCATCATAATCCTTACAGTTGTTGACATGGCATTATGCACAGCTAGTGTATGCAAATGCTGCGGTGATTTATTTGTGACTGTCAATGTGATATTGGTCCAACAGTGTTTCTGATTGTATTCTTAACAATCACTGTTTTTGTTTTGGATGACTAACAAAATGTGCTGAATAATTTGACCATTGTCATGTAAAAATGTGTCTTATGCCATATGCGGCCTGGGTAGCTCCAGACCAGCCTGTGCATCTGCCCAGTCTGGTCAGGAGCTACCCTGTCCGCTCTAAAGTCACGCAAGGTTTCATTGTCTCATAAGCAGAAAGGGTTGATCCTGACCAGACTGCCTGGATGCGCAAGCTGGTCTGGAGATTTGCTGGCAGCATATGGCATAAGACCCATTTTGGCACGATGCGGGTCATATGTACATATCTCTTAGCATGTTCAAATAGTACATGTAGACCTAAGCAAGCACTAGTTTCGATTGTTGAACTTAGTGTATCTGTCACCTTTCTATAAGAGATGTAATAGTTTCAGGCGCAAACCTTGAAACATAAAATTCCAGCATGCTTTCAAAATGTGTTGGCATGGTCTTGTTAACTTTGTTAGATTTAAATTATTGAAACATAAAATTCTGGCATGCTTTCCAAATGTGTTCACATAGTCTGCTTTGTTAGACTTGAATTATTGTTGATTTGAGCTGTACTAATGCAGCGAGATATTTGTGGAGTGGGCACACATTTGTTACGAAAAGATGCATCTGTGATATCTCAAAGTTGACATTATTGGTTTTGTATTCACAAAATACAATTATTTGCATTCATGTTTGACAAAATCACTGTCAAGAATTCTTTCTTTATTAGATGTTATTTCTTTGTATACCAAAACATTATTTCAGTTAATCTTAGCGAAAATCCAGTTTAGGCGGAAGGTGTCGTCCCGGATTAGCCTGTGCGGACTGCACAGGCTAATCTAGGACGACACTTTACGCACATGCATTT
>VMBQ01001618.1:111349-136363 GCA_007657795.1 Dreissena rostriformis | reverse complement strand
TGTATTGAATTTTTGGTTTAAACAGATTCTCTTCTAAACACAAATTCAGTTAAGGCAGACAGTGTTTTCCTTAACCCTTTGAGCGCTGGAACCGGATTTTGAAGGCCTTTGCAAACAGTTTGGATCCAGATGAGACGCCACAGAACGTGGCGTCTCATCAGGATCCAAACTGTTTGCTATTCTGATAGTATTCTTTGAAAAAATTCGAAGAAAATGCTAATTTTAGAAATTCAGCAGACGACATTTTAGCAGACGACAAATTTCCCAGCATGCAAAGGGTTTACAGAGTTTCCCAAAGCTAGGCTCAAATTACAATCCAAATAATTTATAATATGACATGCATCCATTCTGCTTTACAAAAATAAACTTCATAATATAAGGATGTTAGGGAGATATTTGCATTAAATTGGCCTAGTTCTGGGAAAACTGGGCTTAATGCGTGTGCATTAAGTGTTGTCCCAGATTAGGCTGTGCAGACTTATCAGGGACAACACTTTCCACCTAGACTGGATTTTTGCTAAGAATAGACTTCCTTTAAACAAAAAATTCCATAAAAGTGGAAAGTGTTGTACTGATTAGCCTGTGCAGACTGCACAGGCTAATCTGGGACGACACTTTATGCACATGCATTATGCCCAGTTTTCCCAAAGCTGGCCCAAATTGTATCAGGCCCTTCAGGCTCTGTTAGTTTTAGGCATGGAAATTCATGAAGCTGATGAGCCACTAATGGAAGTCATCTCATAATGCGACCATTTAAGGCATGGAATAGTTATAAATTGTGTAATACACAAATTGATACTCAAATATTACAGTGGATCCACTAGCACTCAGCTTCAGATAGTTGAGTGGAATAATATGATTTATAATTTATATGATAACGCTCTGGAATTTCATGGATATGTATTGAAGCCTTTTAGATAGATACAATAATGAATATTACCATATTAATGATACATATTTATTGAATGTATAGAACGTGTTGTGACAGGCTTAGGGACAATTGGACTGTCCAAATGATTTGTCCCATAATTATGGCAGGCAGTAATTCTGCTGCTTTTGACAAATACACAAAATTATTATCATGTTTGGCTATTCTGTTCAGAATTAAGCCTACAAAATGTCTGACAAATTCTCTAGTAGACCATGGCCTTCAAAATTAATGGTTTATGACTAAGCATTTTTTGTTCTGTTGTGGACATGAAATATGATGGGATTTTTTTACAACTCCAACAAAATTGTATGTGGATGTATGCCCAATATTAATAGCATAAATGCAATTGTCAATGTTTGCAAAATTAATGGAATGTCAGACATTTGCATTTTTCTTTAAGAGAATTTCTAAAATTAAAACGTGGAGCTGTTGCATTTGTGCCTCGCTCTTGGAGAACAGATTTTAACCCTTTGCATGCTTGGAAATTTGTCGTCTGCTAAAATGTTGTCTGCTGAATTTTCTAAAATTAGCATTTTCTTTGATTTTTTTCAAAGAACACTATCAGAATNAAGGGAGATAATTTCTATACCTGCCAAATGATAAATAGAAATTTTATTTCAAAGCGGGGCAGTAGGGGGCATTGCGTTTCTGACAAACACATCCCTTGTTTTATTATTTGTCATTAGTGCAATATAGATGCTACAGCTAATATATATGTTGAACCTCAAGACTACTTTGACAGTCTGTTTTCATTTTAAGCACCCATAAATGCCCTACCATATGCAAATTGTCTGCAAACATAAGGTGATTTCCAGCAGATATTCATTGACTATGATGGTCTATAGTTCACTGGCCAGGGTATTGTCCTTTGCACGGTGTCTATATGTAACCATAGCAATCCTTCCCTGGGCCTGTCAGAAAACAAACAATTCCTGCTATGTCTCTTCTGTTGATGCCACTATAAGCTAGATGGAAACACTTCATTAATTAAATTTTCCGTCTGGTCTAACATTTTTGGTCTAACGTTTTTCCGCTTTATGGAGTGACTTATTAAAAGAAATAAAGTACTGGAAAAGAACCGTCTCATAGTTTGGTCTTTGACAAACAATTTTGCACAAAAAATGGAATCGTACATCTGTAATTTGTTGAACGTATTGGATCAAGTTTGTCTGTACTTCCGCTGTTTTTGTTGAAAAATGATGATTCTGATATTTTATACCTTTTGTTATATGTAGAATTAAATTATTGCATCACATCATTGTTGCTGAGCTATATTTAAAATAATAAGTGATTACATCATAGGAATTTAAAATAAATGTTCTTAATCATAAATTGTAGAGTTTGTTATAGTACAAGTATATGTATAACAATACATTTATAGTCCTGTAATCAGCATTAGTTTATTCATATATAAATGTAGTTGTGATGTATACGTGTCTTGTTCTGAGAAAATTGGGCAAAATGCTTGTGCGTAAATTGTCATCCCTGATTAGCCTGTGCAGTCCGCACAGGCTAATCAGGGACAACAATTTCCGCTTTTATGGAATTTTTCGTTGAAATGATGTCTCTTCTCAGAGAAAATCCAGTTTAGGCGGAAAGTGTCGTTCTGGATTAGCCTGTCAGACTGCACAGGCTAATCTGGGATGACAATTTACGCACATGCATAATGCCCAGTTATCTAAGAACATGACACATATAAATGTAATTGTGATGTATATGGATCTTAGGCATTATCAACAAATACCAAAGGATTACTATTGACAAACAGCTGTTACTAAGAATTGTCAAGTGAATGATAATAGGTGCATTGCATTCAAATGAACTTTTGGTATTTATGAAGTAAAACAATTTCTCTAAAAACATATTAATAAAACACTTGACTGTATTTTCTACAGAGACAATTTATTACCAATTAACATGTATTTATAGACATTTGTAGTTCAAATCATCATCAGCTAGCAATGACAATTATATAAGAAATAGAAAACCTCACTTCAGGCCCTATGACAGAATAGTGACCAGCCAGGCAGTCACAAATAGTATATGGACCGAAGCCGAAGCCAAGGGAGGTCGATATACTATTTGGGGCTGCATGGCTGATCACTATTCTGCCATAGGGCCCGAAGTGAGGTTTTCTATTTCTTATAGTATACCGAACATTATGTAGCAAATATATGTCAATTCCAATAAACAAATTCCACCAATGTGTAACCATTTAAAAACATTAAATATAGATGTTAGACTGATAATTATTAAGTTTTCGTACAAGGAAACTGTAACCCAAATATATTTGCGTTGTGAAACTTGCACAACATTCTAGCGGGCACTCTAAGATGCGCGCGCATCTTTACCGGGCACTATTCAAATCAACGGACCTGTGTAGTTTATATAGGCAAAGAAGTATGTGAGGTATACTATTATGAATTAATGCTCTGTAAGGGGAGATGGCCTGCATATTCAGCAAATACATGTATACATGAATCAGCGTAACATGGAATGAAAGCTGACAATAAAGCTGTTTAGCTCCCAAGGGACAATGTGCATAATATATTAAATTTATTATGTGGTATTTTAGCGATGTTACTGCATTTGAAGTGATTTTTTAGCTCGGCTGTTTTTAAAGAAAACCCGAGGTATTGTCATAGCCCTCTCATCTTCCGCGTCGTCGTCGTCGTAGTCGGCGTTGTCCGAAAACTTTAACATTGGCCATAAATTTTGCAATATTGAAGATAGCAACTTGATATTTGGCATGCATGTGTATCTCGTGGAGCTTCACATTTTGAGTGGTGAAAGGTCAAGGTCATCCTTCAAGGTCAGAGGTCAAAAGTTTTGTTTTTTTTTCATTTGTGTCTCATCGACCTGAATATTTTGAGTGGTGAAAAGGTCAAGGTCAATGATGATCGACCTTCAAGGTCAAGGGTCAAAAAAACAAAATCCAAGCACCCACAGCCGAGCATTGGCATCCGCTCGACGGTGCTCTTGTGTATGTTATTGTTTTGACCTGTAAATGGGGTAGCATTAGAAAAATAAAAACTTAAGATTTGGGCAGAATTCTAAAATTTCGATGTCAAAGTTCTTTTCCTTTAGAAAGCTACAGTACAGCCTACGCGGAACAAACATAATCCTCGGTCACGGCCAGAATCGTTAGTACTCGGCGGCCGCAGCGTGTGTTCATGCGGCGTATCGCTGAGGCACTCGGCATCGATTGGCGCAATGACACAGAGTCTGTATTAACCTTGCGTACTTTCGTGGAATAAATCTGCCGCATACATACGCAGCGGATTGAGCGAAAAGATATACCGTAAAAACGCACTTCATAAGTCGGGTCAAAANGAAGTATGTGAGGTATACTATTATGAATTAATGCTCTGTAAGGGAAGATGGCCTGCATATTCAGCAAATACATGTATCTAGAATCAGCGTAACATGGAATGAAAGCTAACAATTAAGCCGTTTAGCTCCCAAGGGACAATGTGCATAATCTATTTAATTTATTATGTGGTATTTTAGCGATGTAACTGCATTTAAAGTGATTTTTTAGCTCGGCTGTTTTCGAAGAAAACCCGAGGTATTGTCATAGCCCTCTCATCTTTCGCGTCCTGGTCGTCATAGTCGGCGTTGTCCGAAAACTTTAACATTGGCCATAACTTTTGCAATATTGAAGATAGCAACTTGATATTTGGCATGCATGTGTATCTCGTGGAGCTTCACATTTTGAGTGGTGAAAGGTCAAGGTCATCCTTCAAGGTCAAAGGTCAATTTTTTTTTTTTTTTCATGTGTATCTCATCGACCTGAACGTTTTGAGTGGTGAAAAGGTCAAGGTCAATGATGACCTTCAAGGTCAAGGGTCAAAAAAACAAAATCCAAGCACCTACAGCCGAGCATTGGCATCCGCTCAACGGTGCTCTTGTTAATGTTATTGTTTTGACCTGTAAATGGGGTAGCATTAGAAAAATAAAAACTTAAGATTTGGGTAGAATTCTGAACTTTCGGTGTCAAAGTTCTTTTCCTTTAGAAAGCTACAGTACAGCCCACGCAGAACAAACATAATCCTCGGTCACGGCCAGTATCGTTAGTACTCGGGGGCCGCGGCGTGTGTTTACGCAGCGTATCGCTGAGGCACTCGGCATCGATCGGTGCAACGACACAGAGTCTGTATTAACCTTGCGTACGCGGCGGATCTAGCGAAAAGATATACCGTAAAAAACACACTTCATAAGTCGGGTCAAAATTACAAGACACTTGGAAAATCAGCGTCAGTAAATATGCGACCCCATCAAATTCCTTGTCAGATTCTGTGACGCAACTTTATTTTTAAACATTTTAATAAAATTGAACAAATAAAATGAAAAATACTATTACCTTGCAATTAAATAGCTTGTAATAATCCAACAAAACACTGTGCCTTTATTTACTATAAATGTGTTTCAAGAATTTTGTAAACACACGCGTTCGCAATTGTTAGGAACTGTACAAGAAGTTGGTAAATCGGAACTAATCGTCCTTTCTCTGAAAATCCGAGATAAATTAATTTGTCGTTTCCCAGCTAAGGCCGCGTAATTACGTGACTCAACTTGTGTAAAACACTTGTTTAATTAACTGTTTAACTCCACCTCCGTTTTCTGAAAAAGATTCGAAAGGCAGAGCTAAGCACGTGCTGTTACAAAATTGAACGATTGCCTTTGAGTAACAAACACACGATTGGTTTAGTGGGTTGGTTGCTACACAAAGGAAGCCAATTTTGTCGGCAAGAACGGTGTAACTTTATGGCTTCAGACAGGAAGTGGCTTTCCTTTAGATGACGTCAAACTGTCAATTCACACCGATTGCAAATTTGTGCGATACTTTTAATAATGTCATTGATCCTTTGTTTACATGATCATTATAAATAACCACTGCTAACATGAAAACTTTGGATTAAATTTTCAAAATAAAAACAAGGGTAATGTTGCAAACTGTGATTACCGTATTTTACCATGTATAACGCGCAGTTATTTACCTCAANCCCCAGTATAGACTGGGGGACATAACAAGGGTAATGTTGCAAACTGTGATTATATTAATTGGTAAGTATCAGTTAAAAGACGTTGTTTTGCTTGTCGTAAAACAATGAATTTTCCATACAAAAACATTTCCACAGGATTTTTATCATGCGCATCGACTCAGCATCATATCGCGGGTCTCAGCTTGCCTCGGCATGTCTCTTCAACGGCCGACTCGGCATCGACTCATTGCGCCTTGACTCCGCGGATCGCGAAATATGTTTGTTCCGCATGGGCTGTACTGTAGTTTTTGACCCGGCATGACCCATATTAGAACTTGACCTAGACATCATCTAGATATAACTTCTGACCAAGTTTGGTGAAGATCAGATAAAAACAACTTTAGTTAGAGAGCAGACAACCAATACGGACCGACCGACAGACCGACAGACAGACAAACAGACAAGCTCACTCCTATATACCCCTCTAAACTTTGTTTGTGGGGCATAATGAAGTTATCATAGTTAGGAAACAAGAAGTTCTGATTTATGCTTTTGCGCTTTTTGGTGTCCATCCATTCAGGAACAACTTTATTATTAATATTAAATATGTACAAAATATGTCAATTTGATTGATTATGAAATTGCATTAGGAACATTGTCAGTATGTCTCTAAATTTTCAGACACTGTATTTTGGGAATATTTTTTAGTATCTTAATTTTTCGGAAACGAAAATAAATAAATACTTAAGTGTCCAAAAACTTAGAGCAATTACATTAAGTATGTTTTCAAGTGTTTAAGCAGGCGGTGTTGCTACTAGAAAAAACCAAAAAAAAATGTTAAAATTAGAAATAGTCCATGGATTTCAATTATTTAAAGTCAAAATTAGGTCAATCAAAAGCCAAAGTGATGCTAACTAATATGGAAGGATAGGGAGAGAGATGTCACAAATAAGTTGCATCAAGCATTTAAGTATAAACAAGACTATTTCCAAGCAATATATGTCCCCTTCCGGCTCCACCATTGTCAGATTTTTTTAATATATATTTGTTTCCATTGAAACCAGAATTTTTGACGTAGGAACAAAATAAAATGATGTCCATAATGTCCATATTGCCATCTATCCATGTTTCAAGTTTCATGAAAAAATATGAAGAACTTTTTAAGTTATCACAGGATCCAGAAAAGTGTGACGGACTGACAGACAGACTGACTGACTGACTGACACACACACAGTGCGCAAACCATAAGTCCCCTCCGGTGAAACCGGTAGGGGACAACAAGCAAATTCCTTGAATTGATATCCCCTGCCAAATAAATTATGTTAATTGATGGGCGCAGAATTAAATAAAAGTAAAGGTTATATGAAGGGCAATGCCTTTTGTCACTGTTTTGTACCTATGATGCCAGTGTTTTTTTTTGCCAAAATATTTAAAGCCTCTTAAGGGTGGTTTCCCAATTGCAAAATTTAAGTAAAAAAGGCTGTTTCCCAATGGCAAAAAGTTTTTTTTTTCACAAAAATCTGACCAAATTTTCCCCAAAAATATGCCAAACTTTTCCAATAAACTCAATAATTGGTTGATTGAGTTTATTATACAGCAATTGAATTCACTAGCACTTTGTAACATACATTTTAGAAAGCAGTTCAACATGCACTTATAAACAATTGGTAGACTGTTATTTATAATCATATTAATAATGTTAAATTTTCCCCAATGTCATGGTCTATCGCGCTTTCCCAATCAAAAAGGCACGGGCTGTAAAATATAAAGCGAAATAAAATCACTGGATGCATTGGCAGCAAACAATTCAATGCATATAACATCTGTTTTTATAAATCATTCATATTGAAAATGAAGGTATACTAAGCATCTGTTTCATGAATCAATTAACATTGAACAAATTGTGAAAAAAGTGATAGTTTTCTTGAAATTACTTTGAAACATATGTATCAATAATTTGCAACTTACAGCAGACCCAAAAAGCATGTATGAGACACACACAAAAAAAATGGAAATATAAGCCAGTTGTTCTTTTTTGATGGACCAACATGTAAATAGATGAACAGGGCAATTACTGTAAAATAACGAAGTGTAGGGTTATTGTTTTCACGCATTGCAATTCTCCTCATTGATATCTATAATCATAAAGTTTCATGTTGAAATCATGTTTAGTAAATGAGATTTTGCCACGAAAAGGAACATCATACTAAAACAACAAAGGGCAATAACTCTTATTCAAGAAAGTTCAGGGTTAATGGTTCATGTTCATGGCACTTGTCCTCATACAGTGTTTTTTTCCACCATTTTAGGAATGGGGCCGGATCCCTTTGGATTTGGAAAAATCCCAGCGTTTTGAAAATTGGGAAATAAGTGTTGTTGTTGTTTTGCTAACAAATGCTTCAAAATTGAGAATAAAAGAGTTTTCAATATTATATTTACTAAGGTTCAATTTAAAGAGTTGGGTTGGAGATGAAATAAATGTTAAGATCTAAAAATTCAATTGGAAATGTTTAGGTCCCATTTGGGGAAAATATATACTTTGTTCCATTGGGATTGGCCCAATTTGAACGAAAAAACAAACACTGTAATAATTATATATCTTTACACCAATGAAGTTTCATATTGAAATCTTGTATTGTATATGAGATACATGTACAGTACACTCCACGCGTTTTCCCCAATTTCCCTCGCTACTCCGCGGGCAGTGACCTTGAGGGAGATTAAGAAAATCCCGCGATACGCGGCGTTTGCATGATTTTGGACGCGGCGGTTAACGATCGGCAAAATTGATAAGCCGACGCGGCGGCCCTCGGCGTTGGCAACGCGGGGGAACTCCGCGTTTTACGAGATAACGATCAATTTAATTTTGTTTGACTTCCTGATTTTCAAATAAAATTACATTTATTAAAAGTACATACATGTAGTATAATATATACAATTAAAAAAAAAAAACAAGATAGATCGATCCCGACGTGGTTGTAGAAGTAGTTGTTGTTGTATAGAAAACTCGTTGATTTACGACAAACAAAGCGTCGTCTTCTAACTGATACTTACCAATTAATATAATCACAGTTTGCAACATTGTTTTTATTTTGATAATTTAATCCAAAGTTTTCATGTTAGCGGGTGTTTTTTCTATACTGAACATGTAGACAAATGACCGAGGACACTATTAAAAGTCTCGCAAAAGTTCGCAATATGTGTGAATTGACAGTTTGACGTCATCAAAGAAAAACCGCTTCCTGTCTGAAGGCATGAAAAACACACTGTTCTCGCCGACAAAATTGGCTTCCTTTGTTTGGCAATCAACACGCTAAACCAATCGGGTGTTTATAACTCAATAGCAACCGTCGAAATATGTAACTGCACGTGCTTAGCTCCGCCTTTCGAATCTTTTGCAGGGAACGGAGGTGGACTTTAACGGTTAATTGAACACGTGTTTTACGGAAGTTGAGTCATGAATGGCCATAATTACTGGCACTAAGCTTTGACAAGACAAATAAATCTATCTCGGATTTTCCGACAAAGGCCGATTTCCCAACTTTTTGTACAGTTACTAATAATGGCGTCCGCGTGTTTACGAAATTCGAAACACATCTTAAATAACGGTGTCTTGTTGGATAATTACTGGATTTTATTTTTTTATTTTATGTTTTGGTATGCCCAGTAGCACACTGCTAACGCGCAATCTCCACGCAGAGTTGTCGTTCCATGCGTTCACATACAACCTCTGCCATCACAAGTAAATCCTACCAGATTCGGTAGGATGTTATTTTAAGTATTATATTATGAAAAGGAGCATCATTTTCTTTTATATCTTGAAAATAGTGTATACGTTTAGGTTCACAATAAAAAAAAAATACTTTAATTAAAAAAGTAAAAATTACTGTTTACAAACTAAAAAAATAACCGTTGATACTGGAAGACGCCCTTATTGAACCACGTGGCTATAAATGACTTAGCTGGTTATAACGACAGGGATTTTTTGGATCATTATTATATATGAGTTTTATTTTCCGGTTAAATATAAAATTCTGTTTCCATTAAGGAAACAATTTTCCGGCACATTCTTTTTGGGCGTATATGCATTGTTATCTATCCCGTTGATACTGTAAGACGCAATTATTGTATCACGTGGCTCATCTATCATCACGTGGTTGTGTATGATGGCAGGGATTTGATCCAGCTAAGCTGGTTCCAGTCAAGTCTCTGCGCGGAGGTTGGCTAACGCGGTGTTGCGCGGCGGTCACTGATAAGAACGGAAATCGTCTGCATTTACGGACTAGGCTGAAGTAATACACGCCGCGGGAATTAGCGAACGCGGCGTAACGCCGAGCGTTTAATCGAGTTCACCTTGTTTTCCAACGCCGCGTGAACACTCCTAGCAGAAAAAAAACGCGGAGGGAGCGCGTTTTTTAGGGAAAACGCGTGGAGTGTACTGTATAGCCTAGACCAGTAACATCATACAGAAACAACAAAGGACAATAATTCTTATTTAAGAAAGTGGAGGATTAAAGTTCTTGTGCATGGCACTTCTCCTAATTGATATGTATACACACATGAAGTTTCATGCTGAAATCTTGAATGGTATCAAAGATAAAGCCCTGAAAAGTTACATCATATAAAAACAACAAAGGGCAATAACTCTTATTTTTAAGGAAGTGTTGTGTTATGGTTCTTGTGCATGGTACTTTTCCTCATTGACATATATATAAACCATGAAGTTTCATGTTGAAATCTAATTCAGATTCAGAGATATTGCCCTGAAAAGTTTGTGACAGAAGGAAAGGACAGACGGACAAAGCCAAAACTTCGGCGGAGGATAAAAAGTTGATGCAAAGGGTTTTGTTACAAGAAGTAACCTAAAACTAACTTACCTCAGAAACATCCTATTATGATTTGAAATAAGAATAAGGTCCAAGTAGGGTAAGGTGATATGGGGTGTTAATGTCAGATCATAAGCCACAACTGTGTACATGTTGTAAGTATGAAAAGTTGAAGCAAAGAGTTATTTATAGACAACCCCGACATACAGACGACTGAGACACTTGCTATATGCCTCCTCCATCAAGTTTGGACTCGCGAAAACCGTCGGTCCACCGGTCCTGACCATCAAATCAAACTCAGGACCGATAAGTGATTTAAAAAAGACTGACCGACAAAATTATCCTCTCACAATATTTTATTTCATAGAAAAAGGGTTTGGAAGTGATGTAAATTTTAACGATTTCAGCCCATTACCATTGCGGTCAAATTACCATACCAGTTTCGGGAGCATAAATATTACCGTATTTAATTTTAAGTATAATATGGGTTTAGATCACATTTAAATACAATAAATCATGTCCAAATTCAATATAATTAAACATTTATTATAATAATATTAATAAACCACAAATAATCCAAGCTCAGCTGAACAAAAAGAGATTTTTCAGATTTTCTTTGAATGGTTATAGTAGACCGATATGGATATGGAATATTTTAAGTCAGTCAGTCCGAATGACTGACAGATTTTTCGTGATTTAGCGAACACTGAATTAGCTGGGGCCTCACATAAAACCTGAGTGATATATTTATATATGAAAAGGTTATCAATTATCCATTATTGCTACTTACCATTTTCGTATTTTGATCCCCACCATGTTGCACTTCTGAGTAGCTTTTTAGCTCAAACTTCTTGCTTAGCGTCTTGTAAACAGTGTCTAAAGATTGCTGAGCATCAATCTTGACTAGAGCACTGGAATTTGCAATGCGGGAATTATGTTCGATGAAGTCCCTGTAACTTGTGAAGTCAGGTGCCCTCCCTCTGTTACTTGTCTGGTGGTCATTGTTTACATCTTTATTGAAAGCAGTCGATTCACATGGTTCTTTGAAGGAATCTTGCTGCCCCTGATGTAGTTTTTTGTGAGTTTGAACCAATATCGCTGCTGAAACAAGCAAATACGTTGAATTGATTTCCCCCTGCAAATATATATATAATATGGTTTATTCCTAAAAAAAATAAAAAATTGTAGGGTAATTGTTTTTATGCATTGCATGTTGAAATCTTGTGGAGTATCTGAGATATAGCCCTGAAAAGTTACAGCATACAAAAACAACAAAAGGCAAGTGTAGGGTTCTTGTGCATGGCGCCTCTCCTGATTGATATCTACATGTATATACCCATGAAGTTTCATGTTGATACCTTATGTATACGTTTGTGAGATAAAGCCCTTACAAAATTTTGTTACAGGCGGACGGACAGACAATGCCAATTCCATATCCCCCGCCTTATTTTCATATCAATGAAATTATAGTAAATTCATTGTAAACATATCATTTTGTTACTAATACTATATGGTGTGGCATATTCAAGAACACGCTATTACTCATAGTTGATGTTATGCACAGGAACAGGGCCCTCAAACCCATAGCAGGGGGAATTTTCGCGGCGTTTTTTACTTACTATCTAATTATAACATTTGTACATGTTTGCACTATATTCATTGCTTTTTTCATGATTTAGTATGTTTGACAAGATTAAATAGNCTTCTTTTTTTTAGCTCATTAGCTTTTCCATACCTAAATGTGTGCAATTCTTTCCTTGATAAAGGTCATTATAGGTGGTTAGCTTTCTATAACTCCATGTGTGCATTAAGTCACTGCCAGTAAGTAAATGAAGGATCAGAGACTTTGCTCCTGTCTCATCAGGTGGTCATTGATTGACAGCAACAGTTGACATTCCACCCTAATGACTTGAATTTGTCGCAGATTATGGGTGATTATGGCATGCCTTTGCGACCACTTGTCTGTCGTACAAATCAATATCAGCTGTGATATAGCGTTACTGTACTCCCCCTCCCCCGCTTGTGAGACTGTGAAAACCTGTCACACAGCATCTCTGTAACGTATGAGCCACACTCTAGGAAAATGGGGCTAAGTGCATGTGCGTAAAGTGTCGTCCCAGATTAGCCTGTGCAGTCCGCACAGGCTAATCAGGGACGACACTTTCCACTTTTATGGAATTTTTTGTTCAAAGAAAGTCTCTTCTTAGCAATAATCTAGTTTAGGCAGAAAGTGTGCCTGTGCGGACTGCACAGGCTAATCTCAGACAGCACTAAATTACGCACCTGCATTAAACCCTGTTTTCCCAGAGCGCGGCAAAGTTCTTAAACAATATGTTTTTGAAAACTGGTTCATAATTATGATGTATCATTTGGTCCGAAAACCAGTGGAATGGTTAGGATATTTTTAAATATTATTATGGGAAATTTCCTTTAACCCTTTGAGTGCTGGAACCGGATTTTGAAGGCCTTTGCAAACAGATTGGAACGTGGCGTCTCATCAGGATCCAAACTGTTTGCTATTCTGAAAGTATTCTTTGAAAAAAAAACGAAGAAAATGCTAATTTTAGAAATTCAGCAGACAACATTTTAGCAGACGACAAATTTCCCAGCATGCAAAGGGTTAAGCATCACCTGAGTCCTGTTATATGCCAATCCACTTGAGATCTAAGGCATTATAAATAAATACCTGAGGATTACCATTGACAAACAGCTGTTACTAAGAAACAATTGTCAAGTATGTGATGTTTTTCTTTAAGAATGAGTTGATTGCATCATATGAACCATTATTTTCAGTTTTAAGCATACACTTCTATAAAATAATTGTTCATAACTCGTATCTTTTCTACAAATGACTGTGTTTAACACAGGCAACTTTTGCGTACTCCATAAGAGCACTGATATTTATATATTTAAGCAGCAATTTATATATCGGTTTGAAAGCCACTTGAAGGAACACCATACATTTTGTACTTTCATTTTATTTGTATATTGTGCAAAACTTGCACATGGATGTATGATTTTTTGCTGAGGAAACATAAAAATAATGAATATGTGATCAGTGTTTTCTTTTAAATACACACATTTTTTTTGTCATTTAATGCTTTCCACAAATAGAAAGCACCAAGCCATTATATTAAAAATATATTCATAATAGTTTGTAAATATTTTAATAATTTTCTTTGGTCATCTACCACATTAAGTTTGTTAAGCTAAATTAGAATAATGTATTTATGAAAGTTTGTGAACATGTTTGTTATAACAATATTACAACCTTTATTCCATGTTACTGTGTATGAACACAATGTGTATACATTACCCATTGTGCGTTCCGACCAATCATTGTTCCAAACGGCATGAAATGATTTGATACAGAGCCGTACCAAAACTGACTCACAGGCTCAAAAATTATTCCCCCAAAATGAGGACACTTATTCTTCCGTCATGTAATCCAATATCCAAGAAAACTTGCCTGACTCATGCATTTGTCTTCAGAACCATATACACTCAGTATCCAAATCCACACGGAACAACATGTATGAGACAAATTGTAGAACATACTCTCTTAAGCGGAACATATTGGTTAAAGCCTTCGATGCACAGTTGTCAATGGTCATTGGAACATATTGGTTAAAGCCTTCAGCCTTCGATACACAGTTGTCAATTGCCATTCATTTCAGCGCGGTGACTACATCACTATTGAATATTTTGATACAATATTTCGCCTTCACTGACAGATGGGGAGATGGAGTACTTGGTGGTGTTTTGCTCCTGACATTTGCATTATCTGACAGAGAATGTGACACAAATGTGCTAGTAGTAGGTCTGCCTGTACAGTTTGTCTGTAATCTAATGCCCCTGGATAATCAATATTAGCAGTATTTCAACTTGTAGGATCGTCGTGAGTGAAGCCACTCGACTCGTTGACACTGTCTCCCTGTTGACATTCTCAGGAAATAATAACAAATCGTCCGTCCTGCAGTAATGGAAATGTAACTGGAAGTCAGTGTATATATTTGTCCGACTTGATCTTTTAAGGTCATTTGGGAAAATTGGGATTAATGCATGTGCGGTAAGTGTTATCCAAGATTAGCCTGTGCAGTCCGCACAGGCTAATCATGGACTTCACTTTCCGCCTAAACTGGATTTTTGTTTAAAAGGGACTTCCTTTTAACGAAAAATTCCATTAAAGTGGAAAGTGTCCTCCACACAGCCTCATCAGGGACGACACTTAAGCTCATCTGGGATGACACTTTATGTTATTCATTAAGCATCGTTTTCCCAGAGCAAGTCTAACCCTTTGAGTGCTGGAACCGGATTTTGAAGGTCTTTGCAAACAGTTTGGATCCAGATGAGACGCCACAGAACGTGGCGTCTCATCAGGGTCCAAACTGTTTGCTATTCTGATAGTATTCTTTGAAAAAAAATGAAGAAAATGCTGATTTAAGAAATTCAGCAGACGATATTTTAGTAGATGACAAATTTCCCAGCATGCAAAGGTCTAATATGCTGATCTTGTCTAAGAGATACAGGTGACTCCAAGCCCTGTAATCTTGGTAGTCTCGAATTGTGTCATGGTTCGAAGAATGCTCGTGACTACCAGTAATGTTGTTTTTTTTTGCTGTACATTAAAAAAGATATTCACCAAAAAAATCATGAGTATCAAATTTTTTGTGCCAAGTACATAATTTATCATGTTGACAGTTTTTAATGTGTTGGTTTGGCTTGAACACACTTTGGGTTGCTGAAACTTTTGTGTTTAATTTACATTAATAGCCTTACATGTTGATATTTTTCTATCATGGTTTGTTGTCGAATAACCCACAGTAAGGAGTATAGATGCGTAGGAATTAAATCACGAGTGCGAAGCACGAGTGATTTGATAACACGCATCTTTACTCCTTACTGTGGGTTATTCGACAACAAACCATCATAGAAAATTATTATTTCGATTCTAACACGATTCTGACTGATTTGGTTCAAGCTTTTGGATGTGAACTATATTGTTAAATACTCCGCCCTTCTTATAGTATAGAGTTTACTATTTGGTGACATCATGGAATTGTTCAAACATATGATGTCGTTTTCATAAATATTATGCAAATGACGTCACTTTCATTAAAAACAAAAATGTAGAAACTAAATGACGTCACGTTTATTGATGCTACTGAAAAGCCGACATGCTATAAATGTTTTTTTTATTAACGTTTCCTAACAAATAACATTCTTTGTTGGCGTGGTTATGCCACTTATCACCAAATATACAATTTGTTGTTTCATTACATTTTCATTACATTTATATACATGCTACATTTATTGCATTTCTTTTAGAGCGGGTTTTAGAATGTTTATTTTACTGCAATATTTTATTTATTTATTCTGAACTATTTTCGAAACATTAAGCTCCACCCATAATAATTGCAGAATAACCCACACTTGATTTCCTTCTTTGTCTATAGAAAACAAGTCGCATGCAGTGTTAGAATAAAATCTATTTCACAGCTGATGCAAATTATGATCAAAATAAAATTTGGTTTTAAAACAAATCTGTTAACAAATATTTGCTTTTTGTTTAACTCATGTGTATATGAATGTAATGGAGTTAGANTCATCCGATCTTCACCAAACTTGGTCAGCAGTTGCATCTAGTTGATATATAGGCCAAGTTCGAATATGGGTCATGCCGGGTCAAAAACTAGGTCATAGGGTCAATTAGTGCATTTTCAACGGCGCCACTTTGTCCGGACTCTAATTCAAATTGTATTCATCCGATCTTCACCAAACTTGGTCAGTAGTTGCATCTAGTTGATATCTAGGTCAAGTCCGAATATGGGTCATGCTGGGTCAAAAACTAGGTCAAAGGGTCAATTAGTGCATTTTACTTTGTCCGGACTCTAATTCAAATTGTATAAATCTTATCTTCACCAAACTTGGTCAGTAGTTGCATCTAGTTGATATCTAGGCCAAGTTCGAATATGGGTCATGCCAGGTAAAAAACTAGGTCATAGGGTCAATTAGTCCATTTTCAACAGCGCCACTTTGTCCGGACTCTTATTCAAATTGTATTCATCCGATCTTTACCAAACTTGGTCAGTAGTTGCATCTAGTTGATATCTAGGTCAAGTTCGAATATGGGTCATGTCGGGTCAAGAACTAGGTCATAGGGTCAATTAGTGCATTTTCAACGGCGCCACTTTGTCCGGACTCTAATTCAAATTGTATTCATCCGAAACTTTTAAACAACTTTTTATCCTGCGTCAAAGTGGTATGGGGGTATAAGTCACATTCAGTGACAAAGCTCTAGTTCAAGTTGAATTCACCAAACTTGGTCAGAGGTAGTATATAGATTATATATCAGTCAGGTCTGATTGGAGACATGCAACCGATTAACACATGCAATATTTTTATGCAATATTTTTATCCAGTTTTATTTTGCGATATTTTCATCGGGTTTATTTTTTTCGCGATTTTTGAAATTTTTTTTTGCTTATTTCCAAAACAAATACATCAATCATCAGTGTATCATCTCCAATGGCACACGAATCGGGCGTATATTGCTCCGTCATGCGGCGCTCTTGTGTTTAACTCATGTGTATATGAATGTAATGGAGTTAGACAACAGCAGACTTATTTCCGCCTTTGGTAATTGAGGAACAAATGATGGTTGCATAGAAACACTGTTGAAGAGAACATTGCAAATAAAATAATTTGAATAATGAGTGCATGTTATGCTGGAAATTTTAGAAAAAGATTGTTTGAATGAAGGTCAATGTCTTTCTTGGTACTTTTTCTGCAAAAGAAAACTATAAAGTAATATTGGGATATCCAAATATTTGTTTACAACACTAGTTTCTGGATATAATCGTCAACACTGGCGTTCAAAAGTAAATAAACAATGCCAGAAATGCATATTTTTGCTTTTTTTTTATTAACTTGTCAATATTGGCAGTTATGGGATTAATTATAATACTTTGTGGATTTTGACCCAATTCCAAAATATTTGTGAAATTTCGGAAATTATTCATATTCAGCATCTATAATAATATGTATACAACATCGCTTGAAATATAGTTTTTAGCCCTCCTGAGCATAAAATACTCATGGTGAGCTTTTTATGCCCCCGGAAGGGTGGAATATAGCAGTTGAACTGTCAGTCGGTCAGTCTGTGTGTCCGTCCGAAAACTTAAACATTAGCCATAACTTTTGCAATATTGAAGATAGCAACTTGATATTTGGCACGTATGTGTATCTCATGGAGCTAGCTGCACATTTTGAGTGGTGAAAGGATAAGGTCATCCTTCAAGGTCAAAGGTCAAAAATACAAAATCCAAGGTAAGTAACAAGCTTTAAAGGGAGATAATTTCTATACCTGCCAAATGATAAATAGAAATTTTATTTCAAAGCGGCGCAGTAGGGGGCATTGTGTTTCTGACAAACACATCTCTTGTTTGATCACCTTTTGTCCTTTGTTTGTTGTCCGTCCTTAAGATTTGCCATGCGAACACTCTTTTAGCCATATTTATTTCCCATTCTTCATGAAACTTGGTCAGAACATTCGCCCAATGATATCTCAGTTTAATTTTAAAACTGAGTCATTTGGGGTTAAAAACAGGGAGGTCAGAAGGTCAGCTTAAAGAAAAAGCTTGGGAATATCAAGAAGTCACTTTTTTTGCCCAATTGTCATGAAACTTGCTTAGATTTTTTTTCTTATAATATCTCAGCCAAGTTTAAAGATGGTTTCAAACTGTTGAAAAACAAAGCTGCAAGGGGGCGTTCAAGTTTTTCTGACAAGGCTTTTCTGAAATCTTCTGAACACTCTAGAGGTCACTTTTTTTGCTCAATTGTTATGAAACTTTTTAGAAAATTTGTTCTTAAAATATATCAGCTGAGTTCGAATAAGGTTCTGGCTCATTGAAAACCATTGCCTCCAATGGGCAGTTTTCCGTACATGGTGTAAGTTTTACCTTGTGATCACTCTAGAAGTCACATATTTTGCCCAATCTTCATGAAACTTGCTGAGAAAATTTGTTTGAATGATATCTCAGCCAAGTTTGAAAATGGTACCGGTCTGTTGAATAACATGGCTGCCAGGGGGCTGAGAATTGTTTTTTCCCTATATGGCTAGAGTAAAAAATTGGGAATACTCTAAAGGTCTCATTTTTTGCCAAATTATCAGGAAACTTGCTAGAAACAATTGTTCTAATGATACATGTATCTCAGTCGGAGTTAGAAAATGGTTCCGCTCTGGTAAAAAAACATGGCGGCCAAAGGGCGGGGAAGATTTCCTTATATGGCTATTGTGAAACCTTACAAACATTCTAGAAGTCATAATTTAACAGAATCATCATGGAACTTGCTCAGAACATTTGATTAAATATTATTTTGGCTGAGTTCGAAAATGGTTCAATCGGATCCCTTGAAAAACATGGCCGCCAGAGGGCAGGGCAGTTTTCCTTATGTGGCTCTAGAAAAAGCTTGTGAACACTCTTGAAGTCATTTTATTTTTTGCAAAATCATAATGATACTTTCGTTGAAATGATATATAAGCATAGTTGGGAAATGGTTGAGTAATCGCTTAAAAAAGAGCTATGGTTATAGTGAGGCATTATCAGCTTAGAACAGTTAAGTTCATTTTGGTCTCAGGTGAGCGCTCCTTGACATTTGGCTCTCTTGTTATTTGCTTGTTATGTGTTAATGCTCAAATTCACATCATATATTAACCCTATTTGTGTGAAAATAATATATAAACAAACATTGTCCTTAAAGAAAGTAAGTTACTGTTTTCACAATGAATTTTTAGTTTACAAACGTTCATAAAGATTCAAAGAATCCAAGAATCTCAATTTCCTCTTTTATTTCCCATTTCTTCTGTTGCTGGAGCCGTAACAGAATTAATGTTCAGATTGCATTGCTCACCCATTTTAATGAGATCATGTGTTTTCTGTATGGATTGAATGTCAGCAGACAATGTCAAATTGGTTTGAATAATTTAATGGCTGTTTGTTATTGGTGATAGAATCTTGCAGAAAAGATATTAAGTTCCAACAAAAGCCACACAAATGATTTTACTGCAGTTTTTTATTTTTAAAAGATTCTGTTAAATTTCTCTGAACTCTACTGTTTCGGTGCAGTAACTAATGAAATTATTTATGCAAAGTTGTATTTGTATTGATCTACATAGATCATTCTGTAGAAGTGACAGTTCTTGGTATTATGTTTCTTTGCTTATTACAATTTCTGTATTTATTCTGAATTTACCTGTTGTCATATTAAGGCAGCCCTTCGCATGCGCTAACAATTGGTGATTTGTGTCCGTAAAAGAAAATATCACTCCATGCGATTTCAGCAATTTCAAGGCAAACTATATTACTTCAAAATACGCTTAGTTGGCAAAATAAAATATAATTTTAGTTGACTTTACATAGGCTGAAGTACACGCGCGACATTGTGTCGACACACCACAATGTCAATCAGATATGTGGGCACTTGGATGAACCCTGAAGACACACCACAATGTCAATCAGATATGTGGGCACTTGGATGAACCCCGAAATAATTGAGCCGCATTCCCGTAAAACTGGGCTAAATGTATTTGCATAAAGTTTCGTCCCAGATAAGCCTGTGCAGTCTTTACAAGCTAAACAGGGACAACACTTTCCTCTTTTATGGAATTTTTCGTTTAAAGAAGGTCTCTTTTATCCGAAAATCCAGTGTATGTGGAAAGTTTTGTCCCTGATTATAGCCTGTGCGGACTCACAAGCTTATCTGGGACGACAATTTATGCGCATGCATTAAGCCCAGTTTTCCAAGAACGTGGCTCAATAAAGTGCTGAGAGTTTAGCTACCACTCCTCTTTACATTGCCTTGATATAACAAGTTATTGTAAGAACTGAATGTTTTTATAAAATGGACCAGGCATATCTCCACCCACTTTGTTTTCTTACATAAAATCGTTCGTTACTCTGACTTCTGTTTCTTGGACAATTTTGCGGCTGTAAACAGTATCTGATTGGTTGATCCGTTAGTTTGATTGGCAGCTGTCGAGTGATCAATTGAGTGTTTGCTACTCGTTAATCAAGAATCAGACATTGACCAATTATGGATTTCTATATCAGTTGTAAATAGTACAAATAGGGAACATGGTTGTATAATAAAATTAATTTACTAAAAAAAATCAAGAGGCAAGTTTCTTAGACATACAAAAAGGCAGCATCTTATAGCATTGTTTATGTTTTATGCCTCAAAAAGCTCTGGGAAAACGGGGCTTAATGCATGTGCATAAAGTGTCATCCGGGCAGATTGCTGTCCGCTCAGGCAAATCAGGGACGACACTTTCCGCTTAGACTGTATTTTCATTCAGAAGAGACTTCCTTAAAACAAAAAAGGAAGTAGACTGCACAGGTTTATCTGGGACGAAAATTTAGGCACATCCATGAAGTCTGGTTTTCCCCAGAGTGCTGCTCAATTGTTTATGTTTAATGTCCACAAAGTCTATCATACATTCAAATATTTATATTTATGAACTAAAATATGTCTGCAAAGTATCTGACCTGATTATTTAAAAAAAAAAACATATTGCTTTGTTCCAAATAAATCAATAAATAAAAAATAAGTTTAATCAATTTATTGTTCTAAAATGAGTTTTCTCAATTTAATGCACTTATCTATTTTATATTCAATTTGAATGCCTGTATAGTTTGTCACAAGAATATGGCAGTTGAAACAGTTCATTCATCCAAATAATTATTCCTCTGTATTTCTCCATGGAAAAACCATGCATCACTTCCTTTCACAAGACACAATTATGACAACACATGTCTGTAAATCCCTGAAAGTGGTCAGTTGACTCTGGAAACACACTTTCAAATAGGCTTAAATTGTGCACAATCAAGCGAAAATACATACTTAGGTTTAAATAACACATACAAATGTATTATTTTTTTTAAAAGAAGCTGTTCATCTGTTTGTGAACAGCACTTGCTGTTTACTCAGAATTTTACAGGGAAAGAAACTACCTGTTGGCAGTAGTTTGCCCAGAGCAGCATATTTAGTTATTTGGTTTGCCTGGGAAAAAATAAGGAGCCCAGAACTAAGCACGCGTCATCATAATTCTTTATAAAAACAAATTGATGATACACTGCGGTGAAAATGGTTCAAGCTTTTCTAAAAATTTAATTGCCCATTCAGACTTTTGAAATTGACTTGCCCAGGCCTTAATCTACTTGCCCCGGGGAAAAAGGCCACCACTTATATCTATCCCTGAAAAATATACTTTTGCTTCTTTTTCTTCATAACAAATTCTAAACAATAAATCTTTAGGTCATGTAAAGCAATATGTTGTCTGAAGATTCACTCATTTCCACATATAATTATACTCTGTTATGCATTATTTCTGTCAGCCAAAAATTTAATTCTTCAGCTTTCCTGATGAAAGATGGTTCCCGTGACATACGGGCATAACACATACAGCCCTATTGTGTCACACAGTTTCAAGCATATTGGCAAGTGGAAATAGCCCACGTCATCTAATAAAATGTAATTGACAAAATATGATTAATCACTTGAGGAGAAATATTGGACAAGGGCTTGTACAATGATTTGATGGCTAGATACCGTCCTCTGGAAGAAGTATTGAGCTATGGCAAATGGAACCGGCAAGAATTCTTAGGTCCCCATGCTTTCAGTTTAATTGCTTCATAGTTGAGTATCTAGAGCACTTGTGATGGGAAACAAAAATGGATTTGCTGCGATATTTATGAGGTTCCAAGACTGGGAAGTAATGGATGACAAATCTGAAATGTGAATTTTATGTGTGCTTAAACTTGCGAGTCATATGTGAATGGCGTTTCTGAAGAGTTTTGAACTTAAGTTCCTTACAGAGTGTTAATGGTTAATTGTAATTGTCAAAATAAGAAAGATTTGTGTATTTGTGTATATGCGAGTCAGATACAAATAAATGTACATTTATCCAGTAAACACTTAATACTATATACTCTACTACTTTATAGAAAACATTAAGAATTTTTAAGAAATACAAACAAGACTTATTCTGCTAATATATGAATGATTACTAAGGATCATTTAGCCGCGCTCTTGAAAAACTTGGCTTAATGTATGCACGTAAAGTATCGCCCCAGATTGTCCCAGTCTGCACAGGCTTTACAGCGATGATACCTTCCTTTTTGTGGAATTTTTAGTTCGAAGGAAGTCCCTTCCCTCCGACTGCACAGGCTATTCTGATACGACACTTTATGCACATGAATTAAGCCCAATTTTCCCAGAACAAGGCTCAATTGCACTCTACACTAAGGACATTATTACATACCATATTTATCCTAATAAACGCACCCAGGCGCGATGCAAATCACTAAGGGGGCGCGTTTATTTCACTCCCCTTAAGGAATAATATGAGCCAACAACTAAAATGTGTTTACTGGTATTTGCGAAAAGTTCCAAGTTCATTGAGCAATCGTATCGTTTAAGATCGGCGTGGCGTAGTGGATATGGTGTCCGCCTAGCGATCGGGAGGTCATGGGTTCGAACCTCACTCGGAGCGTTCCTTTGATCTCTCCCAAAGACACCAAGTACAGGAAACGGACTCGAGAGTGTTTATATAAGCCTATGGATTTCGATGCAATCGAGCAAAAATAAATAGGTTTAAACTAATCGTAAACATATCACAATTAGTTTTACCAGGATACTACACCCTATTATCATGCGAGATGAAAGGGCCGTTGTCGATATGACCGAAGATACCTTACACTTACTTACAGGGTCCAAATATTTCTCTAAACTAGACTTGAAAGCCGGGTACTGGAAGGTTGAACTTGAGGAGGAAGATAAGGAGAAAAATGCGTTTCAGATTGGGGGCCTTGGGTTTTATGAGTGTAATCGAATGCCTTTTGGTTTATCCAATGCACCAGCAACCATTATGAGTGTAATCGAATGCCTTTTGGTTTATCCAATGCACCAGCAACCATTACGAGTGTAATCGAATGCCTTTTGGTTTATCCAATGCACAAGCAACCTTATGAGTGTAATCTAATGCCTTTTTGGCTCATCCAATGCACCAGCAACCATATGAGTGTAATCGAATGCCTTTTGGTTTATCCAGTGCACCAGCAACCTTATGAGTGTAATCTAATGCCTTTTGGTTTATCCAATTCACAAGCAACCTTCCAAAGATTAATGGAACGTTGCATGGGACATCTTAATCTCCGAGACTGCCTCATTCTACTTACCACTTAGCAGCCGAGAAATGGGGGCGCTATTATTTTGATCCCTCCTTCATTTTATTAAACGATATGGGCGCTTTTATTAGGGCGGGAGCGTTCTTTAGGAAAAATACGGTATATGTTTGCAGTTCTCGTATTATTTTTATTTTTTTAAATGACAAAATGCTGACTGGTAGTTAACTTCTTGTACATTCCTTCAGTGTACACATTTCCAAATGCAGTGGCAGGGAATAATTCCAGTAGGCTCATTTCAGATGTTAATCATGTTATTGGTATTGATTGTTCCTCTAGCCTCCCCTCATTTAGCAGTAATTGCTAATAAAGCCAAACATCTGTTGACTGACTAATAAAGCCTTATGTTTGCCCAAAGCACAAATTAAACATCTTCACTGCATCTGAACCAGAGAACAGCAAATTGTCTGGTTATCCACATTTGTTCCTTACACTACCACAATGTCAGACTTGCATATAACAGTTGCTCTTCTTAACAAATCCATGGCCCAGTATCATGGAACAAGAAGATGGGATTTGAGTCTCCTCTCTGTTGAGTATTGAGAATATCAACATATATTCCTCCTGAAACTTAAGGTTGAGACAGATTCAAAACTCAATAACACTTCTGTGAACACAAAATTTAGCATGATGATATAAAATTTCTCAAATATTGAGAACAAACTGAAATTTGAGTCAGAATATTGACTTAAGTATGTTCCTGATACTAGGCCATTGACTTATTCCTGTCTCTCCCTTTCTAACCAAAACCCTAAGCCATTCCACTTCCTGCCCCTCATCTTCCCTTATACACCAAAACATGCACAGGCATAATCATTCTGCTCTATCCCCTACCTTACACACACCAGTACCTCCCCTGCCAAAAAGTCCCCCACCCCATGCAAAAATATACCAACACAACATATGCCCCAAACCAATATGCTCCACTAACAACATAACACATTTTCCAAATCAAATGCTTTTCTTGGAATACACTTGCTTCGAGGTACATGTCAATTCACCATAAGATCCCATATCTGAGATCCCAC
>VMBQ01001618.1:0-110407 GCA_007657795.1 Dreissena rostriformis | reverse complement strand
CCCCCCCCCCCCTTATCTCTGGTGTCCGTGTAATTAGAATGTTGAATTCACACAGGCATACACAACAAATGTGCGCCTCACTCTTTGAAAATGGGATTTAATGCATATGCATACAGTGGCTCAGATTAGACTGTGCAGTCTGCACAGGCTAGTCAGGGACCATACTTTCTGCTTTAATGGTATTTTTCTTTTAAAGGAAGTCAACTACGAACAAAAATCCAGTTTAGGCAAAAAGTGTCGTCCCTGATTGGCCTGTGCAAACTGCACCTGCTTATTTGGCATGACACTAAAACCCTTTGAGCGCTGGAACCGGATTTTGAAGGCCTTTGCAAACAGTTTGGATCCAGATGAGACGCCACAGAACGTGGCGTCTCATCAGGATCCAAACTGTTTGCTATTCTGATAGTATTCTTTGAAAAAAAATCAAATAAATGCTAATTTTAGAAATTCAGCAGACGACATTTTAGCAGACGAAAAATTTCCCAGCATGCAAAGGGTTAAGCACATGCATTCAACTGCATTTTCTCAGAGCCAAGCTCATGTTTGTTTTGGGTAGCATTGCCAACACACAAAAATATGGTAGGTAGGTGGATTGAGATTTTTTTTTAGTTTTCTAACCCCTAAGAAAAAATAATGGTACTACATGTTTTCTTAAATAAAATTTGAAGCTATCACAATAAAAACTTTTTGGAACCCCAAAAAACATATTGAATAAAAAAAAAACATATAAAACACACACAAATATCTTGCAAACTCAGAATTTTCTCATGAGGAATGAATTGTCTGGGAAGATCAGGTAACCTGACACCAAAGTATATATGAGTCACGCTCTGTGATGGACTGCACAGGCTAATCTGGGACAACACTTAACACACATTCAATAAACCCTCTTTTCACAGAGCGAGGCTCATAAAACCCTGGCCTTTCTGATATAGTAGGTGTCTGCTCTCTGAATGTGCTGAGTAATGAAGAAACTTCGATTAGGTTGGGCCCCCCTTGGTTTGCATGGTAAATTAGATCGATGAGGAAGAGTTCTCCATTTGAAAACTTTCTCTTTTGAATTAAAGGTTGAGCACAAAATATTTGATTTGATACAGAAATGATACAACAGTTTCATGAGGCTCTCTACAAAAATCAACTTGTTCTGTGGCATAAATCCTGTTTTGTGCCAGACAAAGCTCTTGGTGCTTTTGTCAACTTTTGTTTTGTATTTGTACTTGAGAAAAATATCATCTGCAGCTTGTCTGTCATTTATGTGTTGTAAATGAACTGAAATACTGGGTTGTTTCTCCCTGTGGACTGAAGTCTGTCTAGCTTACAACCTTAGTTAAACATCTTAACAAGATTGCAGAACACTAAGAGAGTGCTAGTCTGTTATTTCTGTTTCAGTGCAGTTTGGGTATGCTATTGTATGACACACGTTCTTGGAAAAATGGGCTTAATGCATGTGGATAAAGTGTTGTCCCAGATTAGCCTGTGCACTAAGTACTGGTAAACCAGCTAACCCAGGACCGCGGAGATATGACTCAAGTACTATTAAACAACACGAAAAAAAAACGAACCAAACAAGCAAAACAAAGTGCTATGCATATTGGGTTATCCATAGTTCCCCACCAGTGGGTGATAAAATCAAAATGTCCTATGGTGTCTTTTCTTATATACATTTTGATTGCTATCCTGGTGTAATCTTTCAGTGCCATGCGTATCCTGTTGTCCAAAGTTCCCCGACAGTGATTGATATCCCAGTTGTCTCTTTCAGTGCCATGCGTATCCTGTTGTCCAAAGTTCCCCACCAGTGATTGATATCCCAGTTTTCTCTTTTAGTGCCATGTGTACCCTGTTGTCCAAAGTTCCCGGCCAGGTGATAGATATCCCAGTTTTCTCCTTCAGTGCCATTTGTATCCTGTTGTCCAATTTTCCTGCCAGGTGATTGATATTCCGGTTTTCTCTTTTAGTGCCATGCGTACCCTGTTGTCTAAAGTTCCCCGCCAGTGGGTGATAGACGAGAAGAAGGATGATGGCTACACTGCACTACATCTTGCGGCCCTCAACAACCACGTGGAGGTGGCTGAATTGCTGGTCCACGGAGCTGCCTCTGATGTAAGATCTTAGTACAAGACTTCATTTTGCCTATTATTTAAGCCTTGCTCTGGGAAAACGGAGCTTAATGCATGTGAGTAAAGTGTTGTTCCAGATTAGCCTGTGCAGTACGCACGGGTTAATCAGGGACGACACTTTCCGCTTTTATGGTATTTTTCATTTGAAGAAAGTCTCTTCTTTGAGAAAATCCAGTTAAGGCGGAAAATGTTGTCTCTGATTAGCCTGTGTGGACTGCACCGGCTAATTTAGGATGACACTTTATATATATGCCCATGCATTAAGCCCAGTTTTCTCAGAATGGGGCTCATTTGTTCTGTTTGTCAGGAGTGTGTTATGCTCATACTTTCCAGTTAAACTTCATACATAGATACCTTATACCAAGACTACTATTGGAAGTGCAAATGGGGTTGGTGGTGTCAAGGTCAACGCCCCAATAATTAAAAATAGAAACCGTTGTTTCTGTCTGATGACTCAAGAACGATTTGTGATATTTTTATGAATCTTCTTTTATTTTTATAAGTTCCTTAAATTATTTATTCAGATAATCTGACCAAAGCACTTGTGTATTTTTGGTATGAAATACAGAAGCCCAGATCAGAATTTTGTATCTCACATGGTGTCATAAACATACACATCCTTATGATAGCATATAAATTCAAATAGTTCTTTATAATGTTATGTTTGTGTTTGGAACGTATACATCATTTGTTGCATCGAGGACTTGTTATGTTATATACCTTAATAAGAAGGTATATTATAAATGAAATATGTCATGGGTGTTTTGCCGGCGAGTGGAATACAATGTTGCCTAAGCAACGAGTGCAATACAAACATCAGAACACTAAAGTCATGTAATATTCTTTATGTTTCAAGACCTGGATTGAGATTGAAAAGTTTGAAGGTTCCATCAAAGTCACCATTACTAAAAATGGAAAAATGAAAAAAATAAATATATTGGTATCTAATCAGTAACTAAAAAAATACTTAAACTTTCACAAAATGTGGTGTTTGTGGAATTTCCATGTCTCTTGTCTATATATGAGCCTTGTTCAGGGAAAAATGGGCTGAATGCATGTGCATAAAGGCTCATCTGGGACAAAACTGGGAGAACATTTATTAAGCCCCTTTTCCCAGACCGCGGCTCATTTGTTTGACTGTAAAACTATTTTTCTGGTTTCAGCGCAAGGCCAACCTGGACATACAGAATGTCAACTTACAGACAGCCCTGCATCTTGCAGTGGAGAGGCAGCATACTCAGATTGTCAGGGTGAGGAACTTGTCCATGCAGTCGTAGTCTTGTAGAAACAGTCTCATCACTGCTCTGATGTCATCTTGATAGAAGTTGTGGTCTGGGAAAATAGGGCTTAATTCATCTGCATAGCGTGTTCCTGATGAGCCTGTGCATTCTTTCTAACACTTTCCGCTTTATGGTATTTGTTGTTTTACTGAAGTCTCTTCTTTTGGAAAATCCAGTTTAGGCAGAAGTTGTTGTCCATGATTAGCCTAAGTACATAAAAAGACATGAATGTTTAATGTTTGCATGTTACCATTTAACTCCCATATAATGCTGATAATGGGGTCAAAGCCATGAAATTGCGTTAGAAATGGAGCAAGTTATAAATACAGTGAAAACTCCCTATTTAGACCGCTTGTGGAACTTTTGAAAAGTGGTCTTAATAGTAAAGGTGGTCTTAATTCTGAGTTTTCATGAATTTTGATAGACAGATTTACGACACTCTACGCACATGCATTAAGCGCTGTTTTTCCAGAGCGAGATTTGATTGCATGCGCTAGCCTTCAAAGATGATATCCTTAATGTGGTGATGTCATAATTGATTAGGAAATAATATCTCTCTACCACAGTTTATTGTATAGGTTATTGTCGGATATACCACGGTCATGACTATAGATGAGTAGGGATTAAATCATGAGTTTGAATTTTAGAATGAGTATGTGCATAATATTAAGTAACAAAATAAGTACTTTTTAATGGTACCTTCAATATCTAGAACTTAAAAACTAATGCATTTCATTAATTCGTCGCGTCCATTCCAGACCCCCGTAAGTCATTTTTTCTCATTTCGAGAAAACGGGATTTGAAAATTTGGATTCAAATAACTTTAAGTAACTTACGGGTTTTGAGAACTGTCAAATAAGGCATTTGCGCACTATATAAAACCACGTTAGTGGTATCATTAGAAAGATCTTTTTAACACAATTCTAACGATACCAAATACTCTATATGGCCAAAAATTGACTTACGGAGGTCTGGAATTGAAGCGACGAATTGTCAATCATGTTTTATTTGCAACTAATTTAGCCATCCAATAAATGTTAATGAATATATCTCATTTGAATCCATACAAAATCTTGATGTGCATCAAACAACTTCAGTGTAATTGGGAATTCAGTCAGCGTGTTTTCTCTTTAAGAAGTTGGTACCGGAAAACAGACCATTCCCAATCCGATTTTTTTAACTATTTTTTCCAATCTAAAGATAGACATTTCCCAAATCCTTGAAACAAATATATCCGAAAAGACCCTTAAAAAATTGATAATATGCTTTAATTTTACTTTTGTTTTATCAAAGCATCTAGTTCTAATTTAAATCAGTTGTTGTTTACCACTAAGGGAAGTAACTGTGTTTGGTGGTGCTGTTATCAACTGGTTTTTATAAACATTGTTTGCGAGGTACGGATCGAGTTGATTTTTTGTGTGTGAAAAAGGCGTGTTTAAAGAGACGTGCAAAATGCTAACAATAAATACTTACAAGGCATTCAGAGATTCTATATTATATCAATAAGTGTCCTTAATACCTTGACAAGTAAACTGTCAGCACTTATTTCATGTCTGAAATAATTATTAGGAAAAATTCCAAACCTTTGTCTCTGATGCCTTGGGCAAAAAAGAAACAATTAAGACCATGTTAACCCATTTATGCCTAGTGGACTCTCCCATTCTTCTAAATTGGATCAATTTATTTCCAAAATTATGGATGTCTTGTATATTTATTTCTATATTTAGAATATCTCTTACAGAAATTCCTTTAAGCAAACAGCGCAGACCCTGATGAGACGCCGCATCATGCGGCGTCTCATCTGGGTCTACGCTGTTTGCCAAGGCCTTTTTATGCTCCCCTAAAATGTTTGGGGGGAGCATATAGTCGCTGCTTCTTCTGTCTGTCAGTCCGTGCACAATTTTTGTCCGGGCTATTTCTCAGCAATTAATGACCGGAATTCAATTAAACTTTATGGGAAGCTTCACTACCAAGAGGAGATGTGCATATTATCAGCCGGTTCTGGTCGGATGATTTTTCACAGAGTTATATGGCCCTTTGAAATTTTCCATTAACTGTACATATAGTGCAATTCTTGTCCGGGCTATTTCTCAGCAACTAATGACCGGAATTCAATGAAACTTTATGGGAAGCTTCACTACCAAGAGGAGATGTGCATATTATCAGCGGGTTCTGGTCGGATGATTTTTCACAGAGTTATGGCCCTTTGAAATTTTCCATTAACTGTACATATAGTGCAATTCTTGTCCGGGCTATTTCTCAGCAACTAATGACCGGAATTCAATGAAACTTTATGGGAAGCTTCACTACCAAGAGGAGATGTGCATATTATCAGCCGGTTCTGGTCGGATGATTTTTCACAGAGTTATGGCCCTTTGAAATTTTCCATTAACTGTACATATAGTGCAATTCTTGTCCGGGCTATTTCTCAGCAACTAATGACCGGAATTCAATGAAACTTTATGGGAAGCTTCACTACCAAGAGGAGATGTGCATATTATCAGCCGGTTCTGGTCGGATGATTTTTCACAGAGTTATGGCCCTTTGAAATTTTCCATTAACTGTACATATAGTGCAATTCTTGTCCGGGCTATTTCTCAGCAACTAATGACCGGAATTCAATGAAACTTTATGGGAAGCTTCACTACCAAGAGGAGATGTGCATATTATCAGCCGGTTCTGGTCGGATGATTTTTCACAGAGTTATGGCCCTTTGAAATTTTCCATTAACTGTACATATAGTGCAATTCTTGTCCGGGCTATTTCTCAGCAACTAATGACCGGAATTCAATGAAACTTTATGGGAAGCTTCACTACCAAGAGGAGATGTGCATATTATCAGCCGGTTCTGGTCGGATGATTTTTCACAGAGTTATGGCCCTTTGAAATTTTCCATTGTACATATAGTGCAATTCTTGTCCGAGCTATTTCTCAGCAACTTATTACGGGAATTCAATGAAACTTTATGGGAAGCTTCACTACCAACAGGAGATGTGCATATTATCAGCCGGTTATGGTTGGATGATTTTTCACAGAGTTATGGCCCTTTGAAATTTTCTATAAACTGTACATATAGTGCAATTCTTGTCCGGGCTATTTCTCCCCAACTACTGACTGGAATTCAATGAAGCTTTATGGGAAGCTTAACTACCTTGAGGAGATGCGCATGTTATTAGTGGGTTCTGGTTAGATGATTTATTAGTTATGGCCCTTTGAAATTTATCTTCATACGTCCATGAAAACAAAATATAAAATCTGCTGTTCTTTTAAGTTGCTAAACCATCCATCGTATTATTTTGTCCAAAGTTATGCCCCTCAAGACGTTTCCTTTTATCTGAATATATAGTGCAATATTGTGACAAAAAAACAACCTTTGGGGAGCATCACCTGTCTCCGACGGTTTCTTGTTTGTAGACGCTAGGCATAAATGGGTTAAAGTCAGTAGAGACAAGAGATTGTTACCGTTAAAACATTATTGTCTCACCTTAATAGAAGTTAAATCATAAATAATGAGAGGTACTTTAGAGTTGATTATTGTAATATATCGTTTGTATGTCATCCTCTTCATGCTATTGACAGCTTTCAAAGGAGTGATAAAAATTCCCAATTTATCTTAAAACGACGCTTATTTACTCAATCTGGCTGGTACTGTTCCCAAAGTGTCCAGGAAAGACGCTGTGATTGTCTTCATTATGTAGTAACCGAAATCTGATTCTATTATATGCTCTTACCGTAACCAAAGTTCCTTGACATGACTGCTTTGTTCTGATCTAACTGAACTGAAAAATTTGTTTCACTGGATACTTTTTCAGCCAAACAGTGTATTTGTCAAATAATCCTTTAGTTTTATCCATCAACATATTCAGAATAATTTGAAATTCTGTGTATAGTAATTAATCTTGAATGCCATTAATCAAGTCCCTTAGGTATGATTTTTGTTTCCTCAATATGCTTGGATAACAAAATTGATTGACTATTTACTGTATTAAAGTTTAATTTAAATGTACCTTATGTAAATTTATATACGAGATCTCAGGATTAGATTTTAAATGTGGTATTTCTTGCTAATGTGTAAATGAACAAGACAAGGACAGTTACAGTTTATTAACAGATACAGTTTTTATGCCCCCGGTAGGGTGGCATATAGCAGTTGAACTGTTCGTCAGTTTGTATATCTGTCCGTGGGTCTGTCCCAAAACTTTTACATTGGTCATAACTTTTGTAATTTGAAGAAAGCAACTTGATATTAGGCATGCATGTGTATCTCATGGAGCTGCACATTTTGAGTGGTGAAAGGTCAAGGTCATCCTTCAAGGTCAAAGGTAAAAAATAAATAAAAAATAAAAAAAAATCAAGGCGGCGCAGTAGGGGGCATTGTGTTTCTGACAAACACATCTCTTGTCTTTACCTATTTCATCCACTTGAAGAAGAGATAGATGTGAACTGAAAGATTGTTGTAATAAAATAACACAAGCTAATCTGGGATGACACTTTACGCACATGCATTAAATCCCTTTTTTCCATAGCAAGGCTCAATGACTGTCACTATTTGCTTTATTTCCTATTTCAGCTGCTGGTGAGAGAGAGGTGTAACCTGAATGTACCAGACAAAGATGGTGACACTCCACTACATGAGGCCCTGAGGCATCACACCCTGTCTCAGCTACGACAGTTGCAGGATATGCAGGATGTTGGGAAGGTATGTTGTAACACGGATGAGAGTTACACAAGCTGCAGAACTAAGTTATTCCAGTTATGGCATAAAGTGTTGTCCCAGATAAGCCTGTGTGGACTGCACAGGCTAATCTGAGACAACACTTTACACACATGTATTTTGGAACAAATTTAATAGTTATACATGCTGCAGGACTAAGTAAACAGTTTTAAATCTTCTGTAAAGTACTGTATTGTACCGGCATTGTCTGGCAACTTAATTGTGACTGAATAAAATATGTCTGTTTAAAAAAAAAAAATCCTGCCTGTGTGATATTGAATTTTCAAGGCCATAGCCTAATGCTGTGTATTTTATTAAAAAAAGCTTGTCTGGACTGTCACTTTGTCATTCATCATGCAATTTTTAAATGACTTGCCACAAAAGGAGGATGTGATGTGTGGCGAGTACCACCTGTAGCTGAAAGGTCAAGGTCACAATAAGAGGTCAAAAGTCAAATATGGCCGTAAAACAGGTTATTTTTTTACATAAGTGGAGTTTTTAGGCAATAGTGGAATATGGGGTCATCTGTTATTTAAAGACACACGTCTTGATACAAATTTAGCCTTGTTCTGGGAAAACTTATTTAATGCATGTGGGTAAAGTGTCATCCCAGATAAGCATTGCAGTCCGCACAGGCTAATCAGGGACTACACTTTCCGCCAAAACTGGATTTTCGTTAAGAAGAGACTTCCTTTAAACAAAAACTTCCACGGAAATGGAAAGTGTCTATCAGGTAAGCGTGTGCAGACTGCACGAGCTCATGTGGGACAACATTTAACGCTCATGAATTTTGCCCAGTTTTTCCAGAACAAGGCTTAATTTACTGTTCACTTTGATTCACTTTTACCTTGCATTCACAGCTACTGATGGGACTCGGTACACCTGGCGCAGACAAGAAGTCCAGCGCCTCTATTGCCTGCTTTCTGGCGGCCAATGGGGCCGATCTGAACATCAAGAACAAGAAGGGTCAGACCCCCCTCGACCTCTGCCCGGACCCTAATCTCTGCAAGGCCCTTGCCAAATGCCACAAGGAAAGACTGAGGTAGGCTTGTGATGGAATCATTTAAATCTTTCTTGCATAAACATACAAGATGTCCAAAATACTTACTACAAAATCATTTGAATCACATGAAATTTTATGGTTTTCTAAAAAAAAATAACAATTTCAAGGATAGGTTAATTCGTAGATATCTGATTTTTTATTTAAAAAAAAAGGAATTTGCTTCCGAAAGTCGGTAAGTGAGATGTCTCCGCAGTGTATCCGATAGAGTAGTCGCTTGCCAAATATTTTCTGTAGTGTTGTTTTCTATTTATTGATTTTTTTCCAGTTTTTGAAAGTACATAAAAAACATGATTGTTTAATGGTTGCATGTTACTCTTTAACTCCAATATAATACTGATGATGCGGTCAAAGCCATGAAATTGCGTTTTAACCCTTTGAGCGCTGGAACCGGATTTTGAAGGCCTTTGCAAACAGTTTGGATTCAGATGAGACGCCACAGAACGTGGCGTCTCATCAGGATCCAAACTGTTTGCTATTCTGATAGTATTCTTTGAAAAAAATCGAAGAAAATGCTAATTTTAGAAATTCAGCAGACGACATTTTAGCAGACGACAAATTTCCCAGCATGCAAAGGGTTAAATGGAGCAAGTTGTAAATATGCTGCTCATGTATAATATTGCTATGTTGTGTTGATGTATAACCCTTTGCATGCTGGGTAATTTGTCGTCTGCTAAAATGTTGTCTGCTGAATTTTAAAAATTAGCATTTTCTTCGATTTGTTTCAAAGAATACTATCAGAATAGCAAACAGTTTGGATCCTGATGAGACGCCACGTTCTGTGGCGTCTCATCTGGATCCAAACTGTTTGCAAAAACCTTCAAAATCCGGTTCCAGCACTCAAAGGGATATTGACATCTACCAATACATTTATTCCTACTGTATTGGTTACTGGATGCATATCCAGTTTTCACATATTTGCACAACTTAATAATTCTGGAAAATATTGACGATAAATGTGTTTAAGAATTTCATAAATGCAAAAGTATACCATTTTTTGGAAGTGCAAAGTAAATTATGGAATATCGTGCTATATAAAGACTTGATGAAATTGATGTCTCATTGAACATATGTAAATCATGTGTGTGTTTGCGCACATCAGCAATGCCCTGATGTAATTATATCAACCTATCGATAAGAGAATTGAAATTTAGATGAAATGCAACATGTACAGATAATCTCTGAAAACCAGACATAAATGACAGTAATAATTCGTCTGAATTACTTATTTCTCCTTTGCCTGTGACGTTTTCACTTGCATTTTAGCAGACACTTTTTTAATGAATATCATCTAAAAGTAACAATGAAATTAAACATATTTGATGGATACAATTGTCGAGCTTGTCAATGATTTAAAAGATAGATGGCACATTTGCAAGTTACAACATTAGAACGTCAGACACTGACATTTACAAGCTAGTTTTCACACCTGTATTTGCATTGAACAAAAGATTTTGACACTTGTTGAATGGTCTTGGCATCAGTTAGCCTCATATCGATTATAACAGAGCAATACATGAAGCGCACTGCATAGGCTAATCTGGGAAAACACTTAACCCTTTGAGCGCTGGAACCGGATTTTGAAGGCCTTTGCAAACAGTTTGGATCCAGATGAGACGCCACAGAGCGTGGCGTCTCATCAGGATCCAAACTGTTTGCTATTCTGATAGTATTTTATGAAAAAATATCGAAGAAAATGCTAATTTTAGAAATTTAGCAGACAACATTTTAGCAGACGACAAATTTCCCAGCATGCAAAGGGTTAATGCACATGCATTATGCCCATTTTTCTCAGAACGAGGCTCATTTCATGCCCCATGCATTTTCAGTCCTGGAGGCGCCTCCAATGTTGCCATCATTCGCAATGACCAGGAGACCCTTGAGGAGTGCATGGTTTGCTCAGACCTGAAGCGTGACACGCTGTTCGGCCCCTGCGGTCACATAGCAACCTGCTCCCTGTGCTCCCCGCGCGTCAAGAAGTGTCTCCTCTGCAAGGAACATGTGCAATCTCGAACCAAGGTTAGATTCTACTTGGAAATTATTGTTTGTTGATTTGCGATAAGTTGGGAGAGTCAATGCTGCGATTATACTCAAAAGTAATTTTCTGTGTTAAAGAATGCCTGTATGTTGTGGAATTAGCCTATTTTGGTGACGAAAAAAACAACAATAACAAATTCAAATGATGTATATCTGGATGATAATGCATCTTTACCGGAGGGTATTTTGGTTATTCTTTCATGTTTCATGGTCCTATTGCATATTGTTCTCAGCAAAAATCAATAAAAAAAATATCACACACTCCACTAACATTCACAAATTTTCAATGACACATTTTATACTTTTTCAGCAATTTCTTCATATGATCTGCGTTCTGGGAAAATGGGGTTTAATGCATATTCGATGAGCGTCTCAGATTAACCTGTGCAGGTGTCACAGGTTAATCATGGAAGACACTTTCGGTCTAAACTGGATTTACCCTTAGAAGAGACTTCCTCTAACAAAAAAACAAACATTAAAAGCAGAAAATGTCATCCCTTATTAGCTTGTGCGGATAAGCACAAGCTATTCTGGGACAACACTTCATGCACATGCATTAAGTCCTGTTTCCCCAGAGCTAGGCTTATATCTAATGTGTCCCTATTATTTTGTTTTCAGATTGAAGAATGTGTGGTTTGTTCTGACAAGAAGGCCTCAGTCCTATTCAAGCCATGCTCCCATATGTGTGCATGCGATGGTAGGTTTCACAGCTGTGAAGTTGAATAATTTATCCTCTGTCCAAAGCGGGATTTCGGATCAGTTCATTACATAATTTTGGCAAACTTTTAATAGAGTAATAAGCATAAATTTTATTGATATTAGTGTTGTAGAGTATGATGATTATGAGTGATAATATCAAAGCATAACTATGTTATATACCATGTATTTAGCATATACTTAACATAGTTTTACATAAAACGTTATCTTAAAATAATATTGTATTTGTCTTGTAAATACTAGTCCATAGGTACAAATACATGTTTGTTAAACCTTCCTTACAGGCTGTGCTAGTCTGATGAAGAAATGTGTCCAATGCCGGGCCTCCATTGATAAGCTGGTGCCCTTTATTGTGTGCTGTGGGGGAAACCGTAAGTTTGTCTCATATAATGAAAACTGCAGGCTTTCATGTTTATAGCTGACATGAGCACAGTGTGCTTGTAAGATGAGCTTTTGTTACCACTTTTCGTCCGTCAATGTTCTTATAGTGAGCTTTTGTTAACACCTTTGTCAGTCCTTCGTCTTGCCGCATAGGTCATGTGTCATTTACATTTGCCCACTTTAGAGGCCACATTTTTTGCCCATTCTTTCTGAAACTTGGTCAGAACCTTCATTCTAATGATATCTCAGTCGACTTTGAAACTAGGTAACGTGTAGTCAAAATTTAGGGCACTAGGTCACATCTAAGAAAAAGCTTGAGAACACTATAAAGGCCAGATTTATTGTATAATCTTTATAAAACCTGGTCATAACATTTGCCCCAATGATATGTTTGAAACTGGGTCACCTGGGGTCAATAACTAGGTCACCAGGTCAAATTTTAGAAACATGTCAAAGTCGCAGGTATATTCTTGTTGACTTTGCTACAAAGAAGTCCTGCTGTATTAGTATAGTGCAATTTTAAATCTCGCAACAGTGCATGATGTAATTTTTTGGTGTGGCAAAAATTTAAACTATATAAACTTTATGACATTACTCCCTTCTTGATCATAACTGACTGCTTCTTATACTTTCACAAAGGAAGTACGGAAAGGGTGAATTGTAGTTACTCTGTCGGTCAGTCGGCATAAAATGCTGCTAGTTTTTAGAAGAATTACATCCAAATTTCTCAAGCGATTTAATTTGAACTTGAAATATATTATCACTTTAAAATGTAAAATGTAAATGTGAAAAACACTTGTTTAAATCCCAATGATCCACACATGCCCTTGAACATAGCTGACAATGCGGCGCGGGATTATCAGTAACGTTTTGTGACAAAGCTAAAGTTTTCTGTTAACCCTTTCCCGCTCAGAAGTAAAGTGAAAATGGCTAGATAAAACCAGCATTAAACCAGAACAGCCTGCGAAAAACTTGCAGTCTGTTCAGGTTTTATGCTGTTGCTGCTAAGGGTTGAAAATGAAGGCTTTAAAACTTGAATCTAGTGAGAAAGGTCTTGAATTTTCTTTGATTTGTTAAGGGACTACAAACGTGTCAATGTGCCTACCTGAGTGGTAAAGGGTTAAAGCATGGCAATACTAAAAAGACTTTGTATTCTATCATGTTTGTATCTTGCAGCTCCCCCTGTTCCCCAGCCTGCTGGCATCATGAACAACGGGGCCAAGGACACCACCAAGGACATCCAGAAACTGCAGCAACAACTGCAGGACATCAAGGATCAGGTACACATTAATGCAGCGCTTTCACATGCTACAACCAGGTTTTCAACAAGTGTTGAACATGTTTTGGTACATAAAAAAAGCTCTTTTTCCATCTTTTACGTGTGTGAAAAATCAATACTTGCCATATATATACAATATTTTATGGAATTGTCCAGGAAAATAATTAGTATGCTTGCTAAAGGCTCACTCAATAGCAATTTGCCTGAACTTGTGTATCAATATGGTATAAATTAGTCTCTGGGCTTGCCCCAAGACCACATGGTCTGGAACCTTTTGCTGGCCTGAATTCAAGGTGCTTCTTGACCTGATTTTTTTTACCCACCATGGGAAGCATTATTCTGTTTTTTTTCCTGGACCCAGTTTTACTGGTTGTCTCCCAGGGCTGGCGGACTTGGCTTAGACTGTTCATGGCAGATCCTGTATGTCTTGAATCTCATTAAATGATAGCCTCACTCTGGGAATATGGGGGTTCATGCATGTGCCTAAAGTGTCGTCCCTGATTAGCCTGTGCAGTCTGCACAGGCTAATCACAGACAACACTTTCCACTTCTATTGTATTGAAATCTCTTCTCAGCAAAAATTCAATTAAGGAGGAAAGTGTCATTCCTGATTAGCCTATGCAGACTGCACAGGATTATCTGGGATAACACTTTACACATGCATTTAGCCCTTTTTTCCTGTAGCCAGGCGCCATTTAATATTTACATGTCAGTACCCATGACTTTAATGCTATATATAGTGTTGTCCTAAACATCTACTCATTATAAAAAATGTGTTGGTTTCAGACCTGCTGCCCCGTGTGCATGGACCGACTGAAGAACATGATATTCCTGTGCGGCCACGGCACCTGTCAGATGTGTGGAGACCGCATGGCTGAGTGTCCCATCTGTAGAAAACCGGTCGAGAAGAGAATACTTCTATACTAAGCGGCAAAATGATGCTACAACACTGAGTGTCCCATCTGTAGAAAACCGGTCGAGAAGAGAATACTTCTGTACTGAAGGGTGAAACGATGCTACAATACTTGCATGACCAAAGTCTCTCTTCGCTATGCTTTGTGACACCTCTTTGTGACAAATGATCAATGGATCCTATTTGACAAAAATCTCTTCTATGTTTTTCTCACTTTACTGTACTTAGGGTAAAGCCAATAATGATTGATGTGAGTTAGGAACTGGAAAAACAAAGCTTTATCCATGTGCGTAAAGTGTTGTCCCAGATTAGCCTGTGCAGTGTGCACAGGCTTATCACTGACCATACTTTCCGCTTTAATTTTATTTTTGATTTCAAGGAATTATGTTCTAAATGAAAATCCAGTCTAGGCAGAAAGTGTTGTCCAATCTGGGAGGACACTTTATGCACATGCATTTAGCCCAGTTTTCCCAGAGTGCTGCTCATGTTTAAAATATCTTTCCTATGTTTATGGAAGTGAGAAGACAGGGATCTTACAATACTTAGATGACAACAAATCTTATCAATGTTTGTAATACTAAACTGTACTGAGAAGACAGGGATCTAACAATACTTAGATGACAACAAATCTTATCTATGTTTGTAATACTAAACTGTACTGAGAAGACAAGTGATCTAGTTGTCTGTGTTTGTGATACTAAATACCAGTATTTGTTATTTAACCTTTTCCTGCTAAGATGCGCATTTTGACCGTTTGCAGTCCCTTAGAAATTCATATTAAAGACCTTTCTTACTGCATTCAAGCTTTAAAGGCTTTATTTCCAATCCTAAGATACTGATGAGTAGCAAACAGCAAAAAAAAACTGAACAGCCTGCAAGTTATTCACTGAATGTTCTGGTTTTATGGTGGTTGCGTATAGCCATTTTCACTTTGCCTCTGAATGGGAAAGGGCTAATAAATGCCATTATCGGGTGTATTAACAATGTGGGAATCACATGAAGGAAGTATGTAACTTAAGTGGCCGTGAAGACAACAGATCTTATCTTTGTGACACCAAAAATATTGTGTTGAAGAAACGCCAAAGTTTGATTAGGTTATGGATGTCATGCAAAATGATAGTGAAATGATAGAACCATATGTGTGTAGAGAACATAATATAGGCATTGTATTCTACAGTAGTTTATGACTTCTCTCCTTTATTTATGTTACTGTATTTAACAGGTGTCAAATTACAAATACTCTTGAATGAATGGGTAAATATTTCTCAAGTTTGTAATATAATGTTTTCATGAAGATTTATATAAATTATAACAATAGATCTACACATGTTGTAAACTTAACTTAAACAGTGGAAAAACAATTCTTTCTGAAAACGGCACCTTATTCCTCCTTTAAAAATGCTTTTTGTTGGCATTATTGATTAAGTGTGAAGATAGTGCATACATGATTTAGTATTTTGTCTTTGTTTTTTAATATTAATGAAAAAAAATGTGAAATTATATTTATTATGCATTTTGTGTAAAACATTAAATGTTTAGTTGTTTAATCATTTGTTAAACTGTACATGAATATGTGTTTAACAACTTTTTCATTATTCAGATAACAGTATACATGTATTCAACTTAAATTGTACATTAGGAAACTGATAGTATTCATGGAAGTGTGGAAACATCTTGCATTTGTTTAGGTTGTGTTTAGGTCCTTATACTGGATAGGTGCATGTATGTCATATTGAACCTATTAAAATGTTATGTAAATTATTAACATTTATGTTTTAAAACTCCTAGATCTGTTAATATTTAGCATTTATTGTGTTATCATTTTATTTCTGTTGGGAGTGTTATGTTTGAAAGACTGACACATGTTACCACATGTCATTCATCAAGTAAAAAAAATGTGAAATAACCAGCACATTTGCTCCGGGAAAACGGGGCTTAATGCATTTGCGTAAAGTGTCGCCTCTGATTAGCCTGTGCAGACCCCTCAGGCTAATCAGGGACGATACTTTCCGCCCTTCTGGATTTTGCTTAGAAGAGATTTTCTTGAAACCGAAAAAGCTGTAAAAACGGAAACTGTAAAGTGTCGCCCCTGATTAGCCTTAGAGTCTGCACAGGCTAATCTGGGATGATACTTTATGAACATTCATTAAGCCTGGTTTGCCCAGAGCAAGACTCGTGTATGTATTTGTTAAGTCTTCATTCAATGAACAAAGTGGAATGAAAGTGTGTTGTTGTTTTTCATTTAATTTAGAAACCTACTGAAAAGAGGTACATCATTAAAAAATGATAAAGATATAGCAAGATAGAAGATGACGTTTCCTCAAAAATATTTTGGTAAAAAACATAAACTGTTAATTACACATCATGTGCTACTGTTGTATTAAGAAGTTCAGGTTATATCGTTTTACACTTGTAAATGAGCAGCAAATTATTATAAGTTTTGTGAAAATTTAAAAATTTCCCACTGATCCAAAATATTTTACATGTTTGTTGCTAAATTGTAATTTATTACATTATCCAAACCTGAAAAAAATATATAGCTTGAATAAAATATTTGAGACCTCTCTTTTTTAAGTTTCCTTATCCCACTGCCCATCAAACAAATTCATAATTACAAGGTAAAACTGTATAGCAAGCAGCATATGGCGTTGTTTAGTATTGTACAAGCCCACAGTTTGAATAACACTTTAACAGAAAAATGTACGCCTATTCAAACATGAATGTTTTACATTGTTCAAACCAGATTAGAACTTGCCCATTTTAAATATTTCCCTAAACGTAGTTGCATTGTGGCCCACTTACAAAACTTACTTGTAATACGTTACTTTTAACATGTTTTAAACATGGGAACACAACATTCTCATATTTTGCTGTTGAGGATCCTTATATACTTATTCACATACTTGCATGCTCTGAAGTCTGTGATTTTGAGTGTTACTGTTGTTTTATTAAATGATATGAGTCTAGCTCTGTAAAAAGGGGGTTTAAACCATGTGTGAAAAGTGTCGTCCCAGATTAGCCTGTGCAGTCTGCTCAGGCTAATCAAGGACTACACTTTATGCATAAACATGATTTTTGCTAAGAGACTTTCTTTAAACAAAAATATCACAAAAGTGGAAAGTGTTGTCCCTGATAAGCCTGTGCAGACTGCAGACTTTCGCGCATGCATTAAACCCCTTTTTCGAAGAACGAGGCTCATATGTATTAACATGTACTTGTTTATCATTATATTAGTATTACGCATGTTTTTGTTGTTTTTTCAATACTTAATTATGTGATTTGAAATATTTAAATATATTATTAATCTTATAAAATTATGTACTTGATATCTGTTTTGTTGTTGTTTTCTTACAAGGAACTTGTAATTACCTATAAAAAAAACATTTCTTCATAATGGTCAGTGATTTTGTTCAGGAGTGATCGTTGTATATTGAAGATTGTCTTGAAATTTTAACGCATGTACTGGCGTAGCATTCCCTTTCTTTTTATACATACATGCTTATACCCTCCACAGGTGGAATGATTGTGCGAAGCTGAATAATAAATCATATAAAGACTATGTCATCTCTTGTGTTTTAAAGAAGATTAATCATAAATGAAAATATTGTGTGTTCGAGAATGTGCAAAGCACAATTATGTGACTTGTGTTAGTCATTTGTATGCCCCAGTAGGGTGGCATATAGCAGTTGCACCGTCTGTCCGTGTGTTTTTTTTTCTAAATGCTTTCAGATATTGACCTGATGTGTGGTGTGTGAGTCTTCCTACATGACCTTCAGATGGAGTGTGAGTTTTGTTCCGTCCATTGATATTTAGCGAAGTATTGGGCCTTGGACTTTTTTTATGTCCACCAGTATATACTGGGGGACATATTGTTTTTGCCCTGTCTGTTGGTCTGTCTGTTGGTCTGTTTGCGCCAACTTTAACATTGGCCATAACTTTTTCAATATTGAAGATAGCAACTTGATATTAGGCATGCATGTGTATCTCATGGAGCTGCACATTTTGAGTGGTGAAAGGTCAAGGTCATCCTTCAAGGTCAAAGGTCAAATTTTTGGGTCAAAATCGCTCAAAAGTGGACATAGTGTTTCACAAACACATCTTGTTTGGACTTGGAATTTTTCTCTGTAATTACCATTTTACAGAGGTTGTTTATAAACGCTTTCAGATATTTAGCTTATTTTTGGCATGTGAGTCTACCTACCTGGACCTGGTTGCTTAAAACTTTAACGACTGATTAAGCTAACAGCCCTAAATTTTTGGATCAAGTTATTTTTGTGACTAAATTGTTAACAATTTAATGTATTTGTTAATTGCGAACAGACTTGTTGTTTTTTTCTAAAAAATTGCATATGTTTGATAAAACAAATTCCTTTAAAAATAATTTTATATGGGTCTAAAGTTAATAGACTGTTACGGTATCTGGTGGTTAAAGTTTTGAGCAACCAGGCCCTGACTTACATATCAAGTTGGAGTTTTGTTGCGGTCCATTGATTTTTTATGAAGTTACGGACCTTGGACTTACAAAAAACCTATTAAAAAAAAATACTTTTGGGGATTTGTTCTGAAAAGCTTTCCGATACTTACCTAATTTTTGGTGTATGAGCCTACCTACATGACTTACACATCAAGTTTGAGTTTTGATTCGTTCCATTGATTTTTAGCTAAGTAAAGAGCCTTGGACTTAACAATTTTCTCTAAATTAGCTTCTGTGCGGCTTCAAGGTGCAGAAGGAGGCATTGTGTTTCACAAAAAAAGCTCTTGTTACACTTATAAAAGAACCACATTTCAAAGTTAAATGTAGCGTCTACAAGAAACGTTCCTAGCTACTTAAGGCCAATCATGTTTGGCCTACCATTTCGTCGGAGGTAAAGGTGAGTGAAGTTACGTAGATATTGTTTGCATCTCCGACTCAGCGCCTGTAGAACACTTTCATACTAATATAAACACATTTCTAAATAAAGGAATAATTAAACACGGAAACATTATTAAGAAATATAACATGGATAATACTATTAAAGTGAAATCTGGCTTCTGCAAGTGTTTCTTAAAATCAAGTGACCAACGACCTAGCCATAGTATGGTAATTAGGTAGTCAGTGCTGTGGCACACTCCTGGTCCTCACACAGGCAACCTACAGTACTGTAGGCTTCATGATATGGGCACACATACTGGAAAAATAAAGTTGCAATTGAAATATCCGAGAATGTAGAAATCAAAGATGAAGAACCCAGCAATGTATCTGACCTCTTAGCTATAGCAACCAAACTTCAGATTAAGTTTACCACTAAAAATCAAGCACAAACCTTTAAATAAAAATCAAACTGGCACAGGTGCAACAATCATGTTTACAGACAAGAAATCAAAACCCAACTTGAGACCTCCATAATTTTGAACAATCTTGATAGTGATAAAAACAACTCTCGGCTGAAGGACCTGCTGGATAGAAGCATCCCAGACTATATTCCCAATAAAATCAAAAAGAGAAAAAAGACCCAAAGAAGATCAACACCAGAAATACAGAAGGCAGCAAAATATAGTAAAATGACCTGGTGGATATGGAAATTACTGTGACTCCAATAAGTCAAGACTATTCCTTAAAAACTGAAATGAAAAAGGCTAAACAACCGTTATGTAAAGCGCAGAGAGAATCCAAAGCTGAAACCAAACGTCAAACGTTACAAGACATCATGGACAAGCAACACTCTGATGTCATGTTCCACAAACTAAGAAGGAATCAAAGATCCACAAATTCAAATACCACCAAATCAATTGTTGTGGAAACAACAAAACTTACTGCATCTGAAGAAATCCTACAGAGCTGGGCTTGCCACTTCGAACACCTGGCAACTCCAAAACAGGATGATTAGTACGACCCATGCCACTATGAAAAAGCAAAACAACACATCGCAGCCTTCTCTGTACTGACAAATAAGCTCAATGACCCAGCACCCCTGACAGACTGTGAAGAAGTACGTACAGCCATATACAAACTGAATAATAACAAGGCCCCTGATCACATGGGTTTGAAATCTAAACATTTCAAGCTAGGAGGCTCGGCGCTGTCATCAGAACTTGTGAAAATTTTAAATATCATCGTCAAACACAAAACAATTCCAAACAGTCTAAAATTAGGAACAATCAGCACCATAAACAAAAAGCGAGATGTAAAGAACCCAGATAGCTACTGAGGAATTACGGTTACATCTGTATTGCTTAAAGTTATCGAACACATCATGTATGACACAAGAAGATCTTCAAAATCTCAGTCAAAACAACATACATGATTTACAAAGGGCAGCTCCTTTATAATATCGGCGCTCCTCGTCAGTTGATGTATCCACGAAGCAAAAATGAATACAAAAATCACGATCTTCTATCCCAAAATCTCATCCTTGATGGAACACCACTCTAAGACTGGTCCCTACTGAGATCCATGTACTGCAACATGCAATTTATTTTAAGTGGTCGGGGCATGCTTCTGGTATTTTAAACATCCTACAAGGTGTAAGACAGGGTGGCATCCTCTAAACGGAGCACTATACACGTTACAATAACCCCCTCCTCCTGAAACTGGAAGAAGATTTCATAGGAGTCAAGATAGGCAATACCAAAATACCACACTCTACCTGCGCAGATGATATAGCACCCCTTTCGCACTCTAACTTATAAATTAACCAGATGTTGAAAACAATGGAAGAGTTCAGTAGACAAAACAGACATCAACGCTACAAAAAGTGCCTGTATTGTTTACAGTCCTTCTGCAAAGCAGGACGAAAAAACCTTTACATTTGATGGACTCTCCATACTTGAAACAGAAAGCACCATACACCTGGATATCAAAAGGAAAAAGTCTGGTAAAATCGACATATGATAAAGCAAATATTGGTAGAAGAACATAGAAGCAGGCTTATATGGGAACAACGGTCTCAAACAGGATACAAAAGCGCACATATGGCTTTCATACGTTATCCCCAGAATGCTATATGGCATAGAAGTACTACCTTACAAACAGAGTGATCTTGATAAACTCGACAGTTACCAAACGAAAACCTTAAAACAAATTCAACATCTACCAGACAGAACATCAAACACGACAGCCTGCGCACAGCAAGGAGTTAATCCTACGTACGTCACCTCAAACACATGAAATGGCCTCAACCTGTTTTATAACATCACAATGAGTGCAGATTCTGTTGAACATGTGGTAGTCAGAAGAAATCTCGCAGTTAGACCAGTGGAAGACAACAGCTTCTCCTCTAAAGGCGGCAGACTTCTCCTACAATACGGTCTGCCATATGCTTACTTACTCTTGGAAAATTGCCACAGATAAAGCCTCTTGGAAAGCCATGTAAAATAAATACATTGATGAGTACTGTAAAGACCACTGTAAACATGATATCCAAGACAAAAGTTCTCTTAAATACCTTAACCATGCTAGTGTTAAGCCTGGGAAGTGGCATCATGTGTACACCCTACTCGTCCAAATAACACCAGATGTCGGAAGAGCAGAGCTAAAAGCCCGTCTCCTCACACGAACATATTCCATCCAATCCAGCAGAGCAGTCTTCAATCAATATATGGTTGACCCAACCTGCACGTTTTGTAGTTGAGAACCAGAAGACAGAACACTTCATCGCCATATGAAAATCTCTAGCAGACATAAGACTTAAGTACAACAAACGGCTAGCTACAGTCATCCATGACTATGCAGACATTTTCCACATACATACAATTGAAGACACTGACCTATTCATACACTTAGTTTTGGACTGTACACACCCGCAGATCTGCTCCAAGGGGATCGTCCCACCAAGACTACTTGATAGGTTCGAATTGCTATCCAGGAAATTCCTGTCCAAACTACATAACAAAAGGTGATACATGCTTGCAGGAGACCGCCCTTTATGCTTTAAGGCCATGACCTCATACGTGACATACCCTCCTCCGCATATATATATTTTAAACCTATTATTACTACCAGTGTTAAACATTCGCATGTGCCAATTTTCTATCTACCAAGTCGACTCTTGGGTACTTCGCAAAGTCATCGGAGGAACATAGAAACACAACAACCACACCATGTAATTATTGTGTTTCTTTGTTCTTTCCGTTTAAATTTTCTTATGATTGAAATGTACTTGCTGTACGCATCTTGTGGTTTTCTCTTTTTATTCCCGATCGGCTCAAATTGTTATTCATTAATTAAATTAGTTCTAATACTCGCTTAATTAATTATTAAACCTTGTGTCAGACGGTAGTTTTGGCATCGTTGATAACGAAAATTACTAATAAAAATATTAAATTCCGCTAGAGCAAATACGACGTAAACTGGGTAAGATTTCAACACATAACGATAATCTCGATACAATTGATATTTCAAAATACTTCATTTTGGCGAGCAATCAGTCTCGAGGATTGATTAACAAAACATCAAATAAGCATACCAAAGTCTCAATATATTGTTGTATAATGCATACCTCAGTGTAATTAAGTATTGTTCTGTTCTGATTTTTATCGCGAGTTAAATAAACGTGTCAATTACCGCGTATAGCCCCACTCCACACAGACCACAAATTATTTTTGCGGCGAGTACAACCAAAATCGATACTGCCAAAAAACAAAACCTAATCTCTGTAACAACTTCCGTACTTGTGTGAATTGTGTTGAATGTATGATTACAACTATACTTAAACTCACCCTTCAAGTACATTTGCATGAACTACGTTGGATATAACATGCATTTATGTTATACTCTACGGTGAAAATAACATTTCGCACAACAATAATAATAAATATTGAATAGGCAGCACCTCTTCTATTAAAGATGTTCTGACTGCCTGGCGTTCGTTGTGAGTTAATGTCCTTGTATAGGTTCGGTTTTAACGCAGGTCCCTGGTTTCGTCCTTGGTTGAATTAACCTGGTTTCGTCCTTGATCGGGTTTACATGGTTCCGTACATATATGGGTTGACCTGAATCCTTCCTTGGTAAGGTTAAATTGGTTCCGTCGTTGGTTATGTTAACCTGGTTCCGTCCTTGTTTGGGTTAACCTGGTTCTGTCTGGGTTAACCTGGTTCCGTGTTTGGTTGGGTTAACCTGGTTCTGTTCTTAGTTGAGTTAACCTGGTTCCATCATTGGTTGGATTACCATGGGGCCGTCCTTGGTTCTACTAAGTAGCAGAGTCCAGAAGGGGTCACTGCGAAATTGCCTGGCCACGCATGATTTGATATCGTCCTATAAGATCTACTTAATTGGATTGCCGTTATAATCATTGCAATTTACATTTACCTGTTCATCTATTTGGTGTTAAAATTACGATTGATTACTTATGTTGAAATGTGCCCATAATATAGGTGATTATCCAAGCAAATTTAAAATTGTCCACAATAGACAAACACATGCCACCCGTATTGTGCACATGTCAATTTCCTGGAAACTAATGTGATAGTATAAAGAATGAAAAAGGTTATGTCAGTCGTGATAACAATAAATGACTATTTAACAGGTCACACAAAGTTTAAAACACCATGGTCAAGTGACTAAAAACCTTAACGGCCAGTTAAATTAACGGCAGTTAACTTTTGGATCAAGTTGTTTACGTAAATTAAGTTGTAAAACTCTAAACTTTGTGTTCATTGTAAACCCATAGTTATGATTAAATATTAGTATATGTATATGTTTGAAAAGCATGTTCCTTGTTATATTGATTTTATTTTAGTCTAAAGTTAACAGGTTGTTATCTTAAATGGTCGATAATGTTTTGAGCAATCTGGTCCAAACCGGATCTAAACATCTAAATTGTTCCAATCCTGATAAGGGAGTTGAGTGTGAATCATGTATCTGATATTGGGATCAATTCTTGATATACAAATTTCAAGTCTACATGAGCATAAAACATTAAAGGGACTTGTTCATAGGTTGTCAAAATGCCATTTTCCCAACTTTTTGTAACAGATCCACAAAATAAAAGAACATTATTAATCAGAGAGCGATGTACCTCTTATGACTGATATTGACAATACAGCTTCGTTTATAAATCATTTTAAATTTTTAAATTATGAAGAGTTACATACGCGAAACGATTGAATACATTGCAATGATTCTGATGTCTTCGTTGAATTGTGTTACGACATGTGGGTCCTTTTTTGCTAAGTATAAAATTTCTATAAATATATAACCGTTCAGATGGCCAAGTGGTTTCGACAATAACATTTTAATCCAAAGGACGATTGTTCGAGCACCGCCTGAGAGTAACGGTTTTCCTTTTTTTTTGTTCTTAAATTCAGGACATCTCATTGCAATGCAACTCTACAGTTCCGTTGATAAAAAATCGAGTGATTTAAAGAATTTACTGACACACTTCAAAAATGCTTCAATCTACGAACAAGTCCCTAATTATAATATTGCAAAAAAAACAAAACAACAACACCTATACCAGAAACTTCAGGGTACAACCTTTCTCGTTTTAATTAACGTTGATGTACCAGTTTGTAACCAGTAACTATAGCTTCAAAGAATGAAAATGTGTTTGCTCTTTGCAAGCAGATTCAATGTCCAATTAAACATTGATCTGAGATGTTAAGCGAAGTTCAACTATATTACATGCGGTTTGTATCAGTACTATGTTTCAAATAGCAAACATGGAAACCAATTTATTGCAATGTTACAATCAAATAGAAAAACAACTCAACTGTTTATAGAACAAAACTGTCGGTGGTCATGCATGTGTGAGCACCATACTAATTTGTGTCGCGTTCTAAGAAAACTGGGAAAAATGCATGTGCGTAAAGTGTCGTCCCAAATTAGCCTGTGCAGTCCGCACAGGCTAATCCGGGACGACACTTTCCGCCTAAACTGGACTTTCGCTAAGAAGAGACATCATTTAAACGAAAATTTCCATAAAAGCGGAAATTGTCTTCCCTGATTAGCCTGTGTGGACTGCACAGGCTAATCTGGGATGACAATTTGCGCACAAGCATTATGCCCAGTTTTCTCAGAACACGACACATTTGTAAGATTCGAGCCAAATTCATACATATTGTTCGTTGAATGCATATGGTAATTAATCAATTCAATCGCGCTACAGAAGCCTATGCTGTGAACAAAAGTCGCCTCTCGACAGCGTTGGGTCTACCAAAATAAGTACTCCATGGAACACTTTTAACGGTTCTTTTTAATGTGACACACTGTTCAAGACATGATTTAAATAGCTAATTTCAGTTTAAAGAAAAATGGACCAGGCTTATTTGCATCTCCAAGAAGTATCAGGTCTTCCTCATTTCTGCTGAACTTGATAAATGTTGGCCTAAATCCATACTGCTCAAGATCGAAAACCCTGATACAATCACCATCCTTATCTAACATGTGAATGTTTTTGGAACGGATTCCGCAAACGTAGATATTACCGTCAACATCCACATCTATTCCTGTTGGGCAATCCAACGTTCTATTCTTGTATTCAAATACCTCAGCTTTATCGTCCAGATTCAAAGCTATCGCTGAGTTGGTCTGTTCAGATAATCTATACAAGATATTGTTGTCAACACAAATATGTGAATTGGTCAAAAGTCTATTTCCATCTCCATCTGGGTCAATTCTATTTTTTCTTTCACCAGTACCTAAGTCGTAGGTTACGTAAACAACACACTCAGATGTTTCTTCGCAGACCAACACGTTGTGTTCATATAAATCAGCAAACGAATAGCAACCATTTGTTGTTGAGAACGAATTCATATGATTTAGATTTTCATCAAATGTACTTATTTTTGTATTTGATGGAAATGAGACCACAATCATGTTCTTAAGTACACGAACAGTCCATGGTTCAGTTTTTGTCTTTATTTCTCCGCATACTTCTTTATTTGTGTGATTATACTTGACGATGCGCCTATTTTTCTTGTCAGAAAAGACTGACACACTGTCTGTGAAAAAGTCACAGGAAGTGAAGTAGGAACCGACCTTGCACACCTTTTTATCACAACCATCCATTCCAAAAGCTGGAGCCAACATACCTTTATCCCGCATAGGCTTGAATTCAGGGGCTTCTGGAAAAACGTGCGTGTCCGTATACTCCTCCAACATTCCAATGAAATATTCTGGATTATGTTCACTGGTTTCTTTGCTCAGTCTGACGCGACTAAACTCTGGTTTGGTTTCATTGAAGATTTCATCAACATCCTGCTTGTAATCTGTTACAAGTCTTTGCAATCTAGATCTTACAATAAAATCACGTTTCTTTCCCTGCACCATGCCAGAATATTTCTCAGTTACAGTTATCGATCTCTCTAGCTGCTTTATTTTGTCTTTAAGTACGGAGAGATTTCTTTCAACTGAACCACTATACTCAATTCCCTTATTTGAGCTGAAAGACAAAAGTTGGCTTATTTCAGTCTCAATTGTCTTCATCAATCTTGCCTTTCTTTCTTCCACTTGTTTCCGAATGGTATCTATGTCTTCGACAATTGTTTGTTTATATTTATTGTACACTGTAACCACATCATCGAGATGTGTTTTTAGGACTTCAATTCTCCGTTTGGATACACGCATGGCTTGCCTTTTAATATTAGTAGTATCGCTGATTTCAAGGACACGAGAACAACTTCTGTGAGAAACAAAAGCACAAGTGGCACAAAATACTTCATCATCATCTTCGCACCGGAATTCAATTTCTTTCTCGTCATGTTGCTCACACATCAGAAGTTTGTGACAATCATGAAGTTTTTGACATTCTTTTATGTCATATTCCGTATTTATGGTGTAAACTGTATGGCCGCTAGTTGGCTTCAGCTTTTTATGAGTCTTCTCACATTCCACGCATAAATATTCATTGCATTCTACACAACACTCTGTAGCCCATGACACTTCACTACTTCTTCCACACGGGTCACATCTAGGCATTTTGGGGAAGGAGATACCTTGGAGGTCGGTCACTGAGGCTCTTGGAAGCGACGAAGCCCATTTTCGCAACGGCAACTTTGTGTAAGGTGGTTTTGTAATTTTCCTGCACAAGGGGCATTCTATCCCGGACAGCGGCAAAGACAAGCAGTCTTTGGAGAGTCTCTCAATCCACGTGTGAATGCAAGTCTTGCAGAAAATATGTTTACAGTTCAGTAGGCAGGGATTCCTGAACCTGTCCGTGCAAATCGAACACTCGACATTATCCGAATTTGGGTTTTTACACGTAGCTGATGCCATTCTTTGTCAAGTTACTGTCCTGACTTGGTTATGATACAGAAAGCAGTCATCGAGATATTATTCAATATCACTTTTCAAAAAGCAAAGCGTAGTTTCTGGATCGTTAAAAAACGAAAGTAATACTGGAAAAAAAAACTATAGATGCATTAGGTTATCCGGTTATCCTACTAAACGATCGGTAAACCGGTTACGTTTTTCTTGTAAATGTTAACCTTAAACTTTGTTTAAATGAATCTAATGCACTGTTCATAGAATAGAGTATTCACATTACATGTCTCGACGTACTACCAAATAACGCTATTGCTTACTTCATACAACATGCCACGCCGACGACGGGAATCAATAATCAATCGTGAATCTCCGGAATGCTTCGCAAGATATGCATTTATGAAATAAATCGTCTGCTGATCCAGAGTGAATTAATAATGTGTCAATAGACGAGTTGAAAAGTGACATCACGCGCATCTGCAAAGTTTAAACTGCGCCCGCTGGTTGTATTCATATAAATGCGTGTTGACAAAATCATAGTTTATATTCACAATAGTTCAATATATTAAACATTTTGGCTTTATTTGATGTCTGAATCAGACATTTTTATTAAATAAAATGCATTTTGAAACATTTATTCTGTTGTTATAATTATGAGTATACGGGATGGAGATCAGCACGGAGAAGTCGAAGATCACGGTGAACTCCAGTATAGACATCTCCATGAGCGACGAGAAGCTGGAAGAGGTGACCAGCTTCAAGTACTTGGGACCAACCCTGTCCAAGGATGGCATCAGTACCGCTGAAGTCCGATTTAGAGTTGCAATGGCGACCGCAGCGATGACCAGACTGAGCAGGTTGCTAACAAACAGCTCCACAAGCCTCCCCACCAAGTACAGGGTCTTCGAGTCTCTTGTAGTTTTCATCTTATCGTACGGATGCGAGACCTGGATGCTCCGAGCGTACACAGAACGCTTGATAAGGCCTTTAAACACAAGTGTCGCCGAAGATTGCGCCACATCTCCTACACGGAGCACAAGACCAACGAGTAAGTCCGGAACATGACAGCAGCATTTATTGGCCCACAAGAACGTTTGAGCGTTTAATAATCCGTTTCTTAATTTCCCCCTTATTAGCACACGCCGATCATCTTTTTGATAAGATACTGTACATTCAGTTACTAAATGACAACATGGTGTCATAAACCACAGGTGTCAGATGAATGTCTTGTCATTTTACAAACTTTATAATATTGAAGTGCCTTGTCTTAAATGTATTAGTAAGCAGTACATTTATGGAGTTATTTAACACAAAAATACATAATTATAACCTTGAATACATATGTAACAATCGTATCGTACAAATCAAAAGCAATTTTTCCAAAAAAGAAACTATACATTACAGATTTAAGCCAGTTTAATCATTAGTGTTTAATGTCGATGTATTGTTAATATTGTACAATTCGCTGTTAAATATATTGAGTATTTAGCGGGTTAATTAAAACTCCATTATCAGTAATGTATAAAATAAGATCGCATGTTTATAATGGCAATGTATGAAACGAATAAATCAAGCAATAACACATGACCACAATATTGGGTTAATTACAAGTATATAGATTGCATGATGTGCAGAAGCTGTTTTTTTTATTCAGATTTAAGTCAAAACATGCTATTACAAATTGTCTGAAGAGGAAACTTAAAAAACACACAAACAAGATATCAGACATATTCTAGAAACTGTTCTGTGGTCAACAAATTGCATAGGTCGGTTTGTAGACCTGAACCAAACATATCTTGTTAAAGACCTTCCGTAAGTACTATTGTCCGTATTAGACATACCTTCAGTTGTACGTTAAAATCATCATCTTTATTATCCAATGTAGCAGAAAATTAATATCACATTTTAATAGTGTTATGTACTTTTCTGCTTATGTGCTTTTTAATAGGATTTGCCTTATGGTTGATCCAATGCATCTCTTACACTTTCGATCGTTCATGAAAAATAGCTTCCACTGGCACAGTCGGTACATTGATAATTACAATTATTACATTTCTGTACAATTATAAAATTTCTGACATCTAGAGTTTCAAATAATATATCATAAAATGTTTCTGTTGTTTTCTTTAATTTAATTTATTGAATTCCTTGCACAAGAAATAGTACGCCTACATTATATCGTCATATTAATTCTTTACAACACTGACATTGTCGATGCTTATTCTTGAATCTACAACACATATAGTTTTATATTTCAAATATTTTACGAACAAAACTTGCCTGCACAAGCATACTTAATACAGTTTTTTTTATCACATGCTATACCTTGATTTTAATGTAATACAGACATTACGTATTTTTTTATATTACGCATGTGTTATACAACAGTTTTAAGCGTTTTCATTGGCTAAAAAATCAATAACTAACCTGTCGCATGGCTTTATTTTGGTGAAATGACGTCGTCAACATGAAATGGCGTCACGATAGTAAACAACTTTTAGATCTATCAGCATTAATTTTGTTTGGTCAATTAAGATGTTTTTTATTTAGTTTAAAAGCATGTGATAAAAAAAGATCTGACACTCGTTGTCATATCATACCATATTTTATTAAACTCGTCCAGGAAATTCATTAGTAAGCTTGCCAAAGGCAACAATATGGTATGATATGACAACGAGTGTCAGATTCTATATATATATATAGAAGCATGTTTAACCTCTATCTATATACTATTACACATAAGAAAGATAACTAATGTTCTGAATGCGAGTATGTAAACATTGTTCAAATTGTGACATCGAAATAATCAATAGCGAATACCAAGCATTTTTGCATGCGTGATAAGTATCATTATGAAACATTTAGTTTAGAATTTTAATCAGAAATTTTGAAAATAAACTCGTTAAAAATAAAAAAAAGGCAACATGACGAGATAGGTTATGTTCAAGTGTAAATTTACTTTCAACATCTGGAGAGAGCTGTGCTTAAGACAATTATTATTAATGGATATAAATAGTAAAACGGGACTTAATTTTATGATTTCCGATGTTTTATAGAGAAATATCGCTGAATTAAAACTGATATTTTACTGTTTTACTGTGAAATGACATCATTTTTTTACGAAATGACGTCATTTTTTCCAGTGAAATTCTTCAGTTAAACTCTTTTACAATGTAAATTAGCTGTGGAAAAAAGCAGAACATAAAAAAAAAATGTTGGAATCAGTGGAATATCGATTTTATTTCACTCGTGATCAAAGAAAACATATTTCTGTGCCACTCGTGAAAATATATATTACTATGAACACTCGTGAAATAAAATCGATATTCAAACAAATTTCCTCTTATTGTGAAGCTCCGCGGTGAGCTGCATTGGCGATACGTCTCAAAGTGAAACTGTCAAGAGGACGTAACACGTCATCGTCGGATACCCACGTTCGACCCATTCCGCTACTCTCCAGTTATCGACCGTGGGACATTACGAACTCTTTTCACCGTTTTAGAGTGTGTCAAATCCAGTACTTTCATTGGATCCCTCACGGTTTCATGAGGATATTTTTTACCAATGATAATGCTGGAGAGTAACGAACTGAATTAGTCGTGGGTATCCGACGATGGTAACACGTACGATTCTACTCAACCTTTGAATCAACAGATTGTCCCGCATAAGAAATGAAGGCGTGAGCTATATTTGTAATTTAACGCATTTTGGATGAACTTTTTGCAATATTGCAAAATGTTCTGGAACAGATAGTAAAATAACATAAAATCAAAATTTCTCATATTCCGCGAAAATATAGTATGGCATTAAACAAAAAAGGGGATTTAAGAAAAAGCAGTCTACTACGTTGTATATGAAAAATGGAATCATAGCGATGCCTGATTATATAATGTATAACCTGTTTATAAATATGTTACATGAACATTTTAAAATACATATCCTTTTGTATTATACATTCTAATGATGCCTTTTATACATATATAAATTTATGTTTATTCTGTTATCAATTTAGAATAACACTCCATTTTAATTAATATTTTTATAATCATGTATTAAACATATGTAACAGTCTTTACGGATCGTGTTGTTATTTATTTCACAATTGATTACATCACACTAACATACAGCGGATATTTCACATTTGTATTGTACATATTTTTTTTGTAAATTTCCCTGTCCTTAGCAGTGCATTCATGTATTATGTTTCACATAATAAACTATCAAATATCTAATGTTTCAAACGAGCAATATGTGTAAACAGACACTGGTTAAGTCGTGTTGTAACGAAAATATGAGGAAACCTACAGTGGACGCATTGAAATTTACTGTACATAATTTGCTATTTACAGAGGCAGTTTGTATCCGGATTCATTTTCAACAATACATTTGCATGACAAAATTTTGGGTTCTTTATAATCACGATTAAGTGAGTGAAGCGCAGTTTGAAAACTGGATTATAACTATGAAACCGATGTGATTAAGACTTATAGGTAGTTCTTCTTGAATGCTCTGAGCTGTACGTTTGTACTCATAAAATATCTTCTTTTTAAAACCGAATTCCATGTAAAACAAAATCAGTCGTCCTAAGTTCGTCTATAAAATCGAATTCAATCAACCTTATACATCGTAACAAACACAATATCTGTTATCATCGACACCAATTTACGAGTCATTTGTGGAGAAATACTAAAAACAAAAACTTTATACAAAAACCGTTATCAAACAGAAAGCCGAAGTTTTGAATTGACGATTCGATCTATCGTACGGAGGTTCCGGAGATAGTCGGTGTATTACGATTGGTTTATTAGACACGAGATCTATCTCGCGGAGGATTCCGGAGAAAGTCAATATCCACAGGAAGTTATGGAGGTCCGACGAAGGCTATTACCCTTCATGAAAAAGGCAAGGTCCGAGGGAAAGGAGGCATATCTCAGAATTGACAAACTATATATAAATAAGCAAGTGTATAAGGAATAGGACGTTAGTGAGGGTGTCATTAAAATTGTCACATTAAATGTGGAAGGACAAACTGCGTTTAAATGCTCTGATAGTAAGTTTTCATCTTTTCTTAACTGTCACGATATTATATGTCTTACTGAAACTTGGACAAATAAAGACTCTACCTTAGATCCAAAAGGCTATAGCAAACCTATTCACTCATACAGACGATTACAACACCGTAGAGCGAAGCGCTCGAGTGGTGGTATTGTGATTTACATTAAAGACTCTATTCGTAAAGGTGTTTATACATTAGTAAAAAAATGACATTGATTGCATTGTTTGGCTTAAATTAGATAAAATGTATTTTTAATATTGACTCAGATGTATATTTATGTGTTGTATATATTGCACATGAAAATTCCCCTGCTCACTCTTTGTATACTTATGATATTTTTCAAACCATTAAATTAGATATTAATTTTTATCAAACCAAAGGAAAGGTATTTTAAACTGGAGACACAAACTCGCGAACGGGAAATCAAGCCGATTACATCGAAAATGATAGGTATATAAGCGATACCGATTTTGATACTGTCCCAGATATTGAAGCCCTAATCCCACGCTCAACTTGTGACCTATTTACGAATCGATTTGGAGACAACCTGTTAGATATATGTAAAGCGACTATTAATTGTATCGTGAACGGACGTTGACATAACGAATAAAAAATGTAGGTAAAATAACGTGCTTTACACATAATGGTGAAAGCTTAGTAGATTATTTATTAACTGCGCACACCAATTTTAAGGATATTTTAGATTTTACCGTTAACAATTTCACGGAATTCTCGAACCATGCGCCGCTGACATTTGCTCTCCGCACGAATGACGCTGTTGCAACTAGTAATATTAATCCGATTGTTTATTTAAAATGGAAACCCGAGAACAAATGCGACTTCCTTCGTGATGTTTCGTGTGATGTACATAATCTGGAACACATGTTATTATCACAAATTGATTTAAACTCTGATCCGGATATCCTAGTGGGAGAATTTTCGAATAACTTATATTCTAAAGGAGAAAAGTGTTTTAAGCGCACTATAAAACTTGAAAGTAAAGGGTTTATAGATTATGATAAAAATTAACAAAGGTGGTTTAACGAAGAATGTAAAACCAAACAATCTCAATGTACAAGAGCTATATACGAGTATAATCTTAACAAAAACGAGCGTACACGAGAACAAATGATTGCATCGAAACAAGATTATAAGTATACTTGTAGAAAAACAAAATTAAAGCACAACACTGATCAAAGCAAGCATATGAACACTATGAGAAGGAAATCACCCCGTGAGTTTTGGAAATTATTTAAACGTAAAACTGCATCGCAAAACTCAGATACGATACCGTTAATCGAATTCCACGATTATTTCAGTAAATTAGCGGACGACGGTTACCTAAATATAAATTCGTTTGATGCCGATACATTTTTACATGAATTTGATTATAGGTTAAACACAGAACCCTCGCACCTCGAACTAGATAATCCTATATCGACAAAAGAAATTATAAGGACAACAAAACGGTTGAAAAACAATAAAGCTCATGCGCGTGACAATATTATATATGATTATTTTACTGAAACAATCCATGAAATCGTCAGGCCGTTAGAACTATTCTTTAACTACATACTTGATTAAAAAGGTTTTCCCCGCAGCTGGTCATCTGGAATTATAATACCAATTCATAAACGTGGGGACATATCAGACCCAAATAACNCAAATGTGTTTTATGCAACCTCAATGATATCTAGGATGTATATCACTTTGTTATTAAATGTCCTTATTATGCCGATATTAGGAATACATTATTTCCAAAGTATTACAGATCACGACCTAATATGTTCAAGTTTATCGAACTACTTAATTGTTCAAACAAAATAGTGTTAAGAAAACTTGCCATTTTTTGTTTAAAATGCTTTAAAATGTGAGAAGATGTGCTATATGTGAAGTATAAATTATATATCTTCCACAAAGACAATAAGTTAGAATAATTTTATATTTGTTACAATTATTAAACTTCGTGTTAACATTTTATGATCACTTTGTATTAACCCCATCCATGTGACATTCTCACTAAAACATGTTGTATGTCATTCTTTTTTTTAATTGATCTTTCCTCAAAATGATGTATGGTCTGTATATAATTGTAACGCTTGCTGTTATTGCATATGTATGTTAAGGGCGATGAGCTGTATGCTTAAGCTAAAATATAATATTCTGTCAATAGCGTATTTTCGAATTCGGAACACTCGGCTTTGTCAATTGCAAAAACTTACACTTTTAAATGAACCGTTGACGTGTTTGAAACTTTGGATAAAATCGTTATTATGTGAGCTTACCATATCACGTAAGTTGTTTTAATTTGCGCGTTAGTGCTATATTTATGATCTGATTGTTATTACTAATGCCAAAAAATAGTTAATGTCGCTAATAATTCCGATTAAAGTTCCGCCAAGATTTTGGTCAGTGACCAAGATTTTGATCATTTATGACCAGAATTCTGGTTACCAGTGACCAAAATTGGTCAGTCACGTGACAGACCAAAAATAACGACCAAGAAAATTGAAAGATACATGACGTTATACAACGTCATAACAATAAGACAGAATGTCGCCTTATTTACAAAAAAAAAACAAAAACAAAGTATTCAAATGGATGGCTAACTTCCAGATTAAAGTTCTGATGATGTTTAGATTACATAGACTCATTTGTGAACATTTGTCAATTGTTTTACATAGTCACATAATGTCACCAGAATGGACAACTTAAAAGGCAGTGAATTGGAAAGGTAAGTGCTACTGTCACACCCGGGGTGTATCAATATACCGGTATACCATGTAGATTTGTATAACTTCTTGTAAGAGCATCTTAATGGTATTGTGCAATGTTTTCAAGCACACGGAATTAACTCGAATGCCATATAGATTTGTTCAACGCATTGTAAGAGTATTTGAATGGTATTGTGTTATTAGCATACAATGTAATTTGTGTGTCATGCACAGTTCTTATAACAGCCTCACACAAGCAATATTTGATCTCCCAGTACATCGTTCAGCTAGAAATTTAATGTTTGTTTTGTCTTTATATTTCCCCATACTTAAGTTTTAACCACAACATGTGTTTTTATGTTATATTTGGGTAACTGGAACAATTGAATGACAAAATAATCTTCAAAATTTATTTACTCAAAAATAAAACTGTTTCCAGGAATTAAAGTTATTCTTTAATTATTCTGTATTCAACAGGTTTTCTTTTTTGTTTATAAAGATTTAATTTGATAAATGATTTTTAATTGTGTGTGTTTTTTTAATTTACAAACATGTTCCTCACATACTGTATCCTTATCATTAATAACATCAATGTTTCATGTGAGAATTTCAATGTCAATTTTAAATAAGAATTATATATTTAAGTGAAATGAAAATGCATGCCATTGTGAAAGAATCCAATTAAATTTTTATTTTGGTTGTGCATAATTTGAACATTAATTAGCTTCTTCGAAGTAGGCTTGTTAATTTTTAAAGGAGTTGACTATTTGCCTAGTATTTCTTTTGTAATTTGCTCAATGTCCTTCATACGAATTCACAATATCAACCCATGATTTTATTTCCGGTCTTAAGTAGTTAACATATTGTTTTAAATGTTTGAAGCTTTGTTCCATGAAAAAGAAGAAAGGCAACACTTAACAGGAAACTGTGGCCACTTGTTATGTCAAGTACGAAGCCAATTAAGCTATTTACAAACTAACATTTATAGTGCCTGATTGTTAAATCAAACAAACTCGTTAGAAGTGTTTACTCCACAAACGTTCATGTATTTGGATAATTGTAGGTTAAGCATGTGTCTATTGTATTTGGTTAAGGAATATTAACAATGGACATACTATAGTTTCATTTCAACTGCTTCAACTTCACTTTGATAATTGCACTGTATAAATATCGGAAATCTTAATACATCTTTATTTTTGAAATAGAAAGTAGAAATATTTTCACAATGGCTTCTGCTGGACTTAATGATTCAAACCTTGACAGCGCATGCGACTTTATCGGAGAGTGTACTGTTTCACGATCTTGTGAACCATGTTTGAAAACCGACACATCAAAAGCAGCTACTCTGTTCTGCAAGGATTGTAACGAGTTTTTATGTAAAGCGTGCAGAAATCCACACATCGCATATAAGCCTGGTCAGCATCGCATAGTCATTATTCAAGAAGGAGAATCATCCCATGTGGTCGTGGATATGAAAGGAATGGACATGTGTCCGGAACATGGAAGGGAATTCGAGTTTTTCTGCGAATACCATACCAAGCTATGCTGCACTACCTGTGCCGTCATCACTCACCGAAAATGTGACAAACTGGATGAAATAGCAACTATTTCTTTGCAGAAAGGAGTACAGATAGATAATTTGAAACAGTGCTTGCTAAAGTTAGAAACCGATGCTGACGCTAATGTTATTGAATGCAAGCATTCGGAAAAGGAGTTGAATGAATCAATGAGAGACATATCTAAAGAAGTAGATGGTTTGGGTGATCGTTTAATAAAACAAATTGAAGAGGCTAAACGTAAATTTCTGACTAAGGCAAATGCTTTGAAGTGTGAGGAAGTGAAACGACTTAACGACAGGCATGCTATGTCTACAAAAGTTAAGGACGAAATAAATGAAATTCTGTCAATCTTCTCTGCTATTTTAAAACAAGGTACAATCCAGCAAATGTATATATTTTCAACACTGGTTGAAGAGAAATGTAAAAAGATCGGATCTGAAATAAAGGAACAACGAACAAAGCAAGTTTCATCAAAAGTCACATTTTCTTATCCGAGAGAGCTATCGTCACTTCTTGAAATGGGGGACAATTTCCTTAAAGTGGATTTGGAACGATCAGGTACCATTTCAAAATTTATTCTTAGTCGACGTTCATTAACTAACATAATAAAGCCATGTTTGTAAGTTACTTCATGCGTCGGTTTTCGTTTAGCACATTGTGTATATACACTCATAAACTTAAGTATTGTATACATCTTAAATAGCAAACTTTTATATTTTAATTGTTCGTGTAGGAACCAAGTATAATATTTTGTGAGCCCTCCTTCGTAAAAGCTATCAATACATTGAGTGACATATATATTATTAACGAAATGTGCTCAAGTAACAGACAAAAAAGAAAGCTAGCTTGTTGAGGTCAACTTTTTTTAATACTTTACAAGCTGTGATTGTAATTCGTATGTCATTGGTTAAAACTGTTATTTTAAAATGAAACCGGAAACGACAACATGTTTCTTATTAACATTCAAGGGCAGAAGGGGTAATCACATGACAAACAAGATGGCGACGTCCATTCCGAGACATGTATTTTTCGCCGTTTTATACATTTTTTACTTGTATTAATTGTTTAAATGCCGCTCATTTTTCAGCCATATCAGCAAGAAAGTGATGAGCGTTTTATTTTGTATTAAAATTTGCTTTATATCTCGACTTTACTCGCTGCGAATTTTCTTAGTGGAGCTGTAATTAGGTCACCCCGCTAAGAAATTTAAGAAAAAGTTAGCGATATTTTTAAAATTTATAAAAGAAATAAAGGGTATTAAACGGCAAAAATTACCTGTCTCGGCATCATGGTTTTTACGTGATTAACCCTTCTGCCTTGGGCGGGGAAAGTTTTGAACTCAGGGGCATACTTTAAACAAACGTTGTATCGTAAAGTTTTTTTAAATAATTCACCTCTAGGATCAAAGTTGACCACACCCATGTGTAAGGTTTTGTTATTTTATACTTCCAGTTAAAATAACCCCACAAGAATCCTACAATAAATTGACCAAGATTGTCTATGTACCGGAAGGACATAAAGTGCCTCTTGGCTTTGAAGGCGAAACTCACGACACGGCCAATTACACTAACGAAAGCGCTGACAGTACATAAGTTTGTGTTCATGGGCGCGACAAACCGATTAGAGAAATGGATGATCACTCATCCATTGGTTTTGTTAAAATAGACGGAATGAGAAACAATTCACTATTTGTGACTGCGTCTCAAGTTTCATCTGGTTTGTAAACAGAAGCATTTAACTTATATAATGTAGTTGCCTTTCACAGGGAATTGTTTAATTTGGTGAGATCTAAAATCAAAATTGTCTCTTTCTATAAGAACGTAGACCACACTACCAAGATTGGCATATTAAATTTATAACAATTTAGCATGTATGAAAAGTCACGTGTTTATAAGAATACCTTTTGTACTGACAGAACTTTACGGTATTATACACGGTTGAACGTTTCATAAAAGCCTGCTTGACTCCGAAAACACGCACGTGTATATCTAAAGTGTACGTATTGAAGAAGTCAAACCCCATAACATTATTTTAGTAATACAGATTCAAGCTAATTAGTCGGACCTTTTCAGGCAACAGATGTAACAAACCGCCGTTGCCACTGCCAATAGAGGTGTTCATAGAACCTCCCCCTCTTCCTCCCAGGATACGGCTGAAAGGTGCGTTCATACAAACACGTTTTACTTTTTGTTTTGCATGAATTGCATAATAGTTCTTACGAATAATATACGCAAATGAACAAGTAAAGGTAAAATAAGCAGGCTCATATCATCTTTAAAATTAACATAAAATCATTCGCCATTTGAGTTGTTAAAAGCTAAATGTTGACGATGCACAAGGCACGAAGCGCAAGCGACTACAACGCCGTGTGTCCAGCAACTATAGGAAAATGTAAAGTTTGGACACTCTTATCACCCACAAAAAGTATTCAATTTAAGACAAGTAACTAATTGCCTTAATTAGACTGGAACATACACAACATCACCATATTCAACGTTTCATCGCTCTGGAACAAGTCTCTGCGAATGATTTGGGAAATAAAAACGTTGAAAGTGTGGAGAATTATCTTAAAGATTATACAATAAGCCAATATAAACTTGATTACATAAGTGATGCCGTAAAGAACACCTTCATACATTGATTTAATCATCAAATATCTGCTTTAAACGCGATAATTCAATCCATAACATTGTTGAAACAAATACACATTTTCACGATGAATCTCATATTTAGCTCACGATTCATAACACAAAACGCACGTGTCAATAGCACTATTGAAATTGTTCCTGTACGTCGATTAATGAAGCCGTAAACGGGGTTTTGGAAATGAAACATATAAACTTGTCTTCTCTGGTTAAATCTTTGGTATGTACAATCGTATACTGGTTCTCTACAACGTTTGTTCAAATTATGCCCCTGGGGTCGAAACTGAACACGCTCCGGGCGTTGAAATTTTGACAACTGCTATAAGGAATACTGATTTTTTATGGGTTAACTTTATTTTACCAAATAATTTAAGAAATATTCGTTGATTTTGAGGGTTAATGGGGCTTTAAAAATAATATGACTTTTTTAAAATAAGCAAATGGTTTACTTTAGCCTTTCTAACGAACATATTATATAATTTTACTAATTAAACAACATAGACGAATTAGTGGCGATTTGCGTATATTTAAAGAAAATTATTCATCATACACAACAGTCTCGTTTGAAAGCAGTGTTTATCATATCATATCATTCAACAAATAAAGTGGGTACTGTTTTAAATCAAAATTCGTTTGTTTGTGTAGATACAACTACGAAAAAGAAGCGAGCAAATGTTGTGTTTTCGTATAAGCCTAAAATAGAAGATGAACTGAAGCTTGATGTTGGTGACATAGTAGACGTCCTTGAGCAGGTAATTTGGTTCAGTCAACATTTCAGTGACCATTTGGTTCCAATGTCTTTTAAAGACAATATATACTGTTATTTTACAAATTATCACTATATCTTACACACATTTGGACACTGTATATTAAATGATAAAAAGCTGACAGATTGACGAAACGTCTGACCAGATTCTAAACTGGCCAGACCATGTACATTTTAGGTTCTTCTGATTCTGTTTGTTCAAGCCACTTTCTAACCTTGACGGAAGTTTTTTCTCGTGGATGGAATTAAAAAACTGCTGTGATGGATAAAGTATAGAATTAATAAATATTTCAACTGAAATACTGTCTGTTACCACTGAATCTCAACAGTTATTATTTGATTCTAGCTTGTATTTCTCTTTTTGAATAATAACAAGTTTTCAACGTTGTTGTAATGTTAGACTCATTTATCACAATTTGACATACAATTTGACACAAATCCCTGAAAAATACTGGTGTACAAATCAAATATTGGGATAACCTACATGTGATATATCTGGTATGGACATGGCATTATAAGAGAATCGTTTTATTTTTGGGAAATCTCCATGTCTTTTAAAAAATTCTCCAAGGGGATATAGCCTATATTCAAATGCGGCTAAGTTACTATATAATAAAACGTGTTTAAATATTAAACATGTTCAAAGTTGTTCAATGTTGTAGGGGGATAACGGCTGGTGGGAAGGTACAGTGAACGGCAAGCAGGGCATGTTCCCATCCAACTATGTAGAGATTATGAATGAATCGGATTCAATCAACTCCACTGGTACGAATAAACTTTGTACTGAAAAATACATGAGTAAATGAGACATGTGTTAATCTGCGTGTTTGATAGTTTTCATATGAACAACTGATATATAAATCCAATGATTAACATGTATTGATATAGTAAATAATGACAAGTTCTGTTGAACAAATTTATTTTCTCCCCTGAAGTGTTTTCAAGTTTAAATACTGACTTTACGCTCTTATAGTCAATATTTGCTAATTTTGTGGGAGTTGTTTAAAATAATTCATAGTATATGACTTCATTGTATTTGAAACATCGAACAGTAAATAGAAAGATATTAATTAGTACAATTATTAGAAAATTCTTAAACTTAACCATGCATTATCATGAATTTGGCTTTTATAATCTGTTTAGACACTTCACACACCAATAAATAGGTGCATGAATAAATAAATACATGTGTACTGACAAATAATTGTGAACAACTTATTCATGTATCAATAATTATTAATTAATGATGATGAACTGCTTTTTTGTAAGAAGACTGCCAGGAAAAAACAAAAAGAGGAAAATATAATGTGATGCCTTGAACACACAACATCAGTAAAATATAAATTGGTACCTGGGAAAATAAATTTGCAAATATAAATAAAAACATGTAATACATAACACCAGGCAACATAAATGGGCCTCTGGAACACACACAAACAGTCAAATATAAACGTGTCCCTGGAACAACCAACATCAGGCAAATACACAGTCCGTTTATAAAACTATGTAAACGTCGAAGTAGCAATTGTTAACAAAAAATAACTTTTTAAGTGTAGAGACTGAGATCATTATCAATTCTAAAACAATAAAGAAATACAGTCCTCGATCTCGTATTGTTGCCATGTTATATTTTCAAATAACAACTGCATGAGTCGTAGCCAAAAAAAACTGTTAGCACAAATAAACACAAAACAATTATATTAACAACACAATAACACAATACGACTCCGTAAATGAAGAAAACATAGCAGAGTATTGTTTAAAAACAATGTGAAACTTAATTCAAATTTGAAAATGGGTTGGCATCCGCCTTTGCCGACCGACAACAAACAAAGAAATAAGACATGCGCGCTGTGGCTATATAAAGTGCAGGCTGCGATGAGCTTAAGCAAATCTCATAAACAAATCAAAGTGCACATCGTCAAAAAAGAAACATTGGATAAGTTGATAAACTTAGGAAAACCTACTTTTCGTCAATGCCGTACAAAATATTACCACCGAAAACACTATTATACTTCGACCATTTCAAAACAATCATAGTAGTCTATTAATCTTCATCTATTAATGTTGCCATAAACTGTATTCATTGCTATTTGATTTGGACAAAATATATAATGCAATTTAAGCCAGATCGCCTGAAGAACGTCTGAATTGTGGCTCTTAAATGTATCAAAATTTGCCAAATATTACATGTCCACCCCCGAACTAAAATAGCTTTGACTTGGTGACAATATTTGTGTTCAAATAAATTCTCCAAGTTCAATAACAAGGCAGATAGCCGGAAAGTCGTTTAGTAATTGCACTTGTATTATATCATTTGATTAAGTTAACCTTTCCCGCCTAAACTGGGTCACAATGTTGTATGCATAAAATCTCAGCCACGTACGGTAACAAACCATATTGCATGACGCACTTCATTTATCTGTTCTGTTTCTTCTTCAGTGGCAATAAGATTGTATACTTTATAATATTATGCTAGTACGGTGTTCGTTGGTTGTGTAAAGTAGCATCATGCTCGATACTTTGCCTCGAGTGCAATACAATTTTACACTACCAAATCGACTGATTCACGCTCCCAGAACAACAAACTCATTCAATATCCCATTTACTTTGTAATTCAGTTGACATATTTTTATTTTTTAAACTGACACTTATGGGACACTTGAGAAGTAAACAAACTTTGTTTCGCAATGACTGAGACCGACCAAATGTTTTTATTTACAATATAAACGAGGCTAGCTACTGGTATTATATGGAACCAGAAAATACTGATACCTTATACGGTGTGTGGTATTTAGTTGTTGAAAGTAATGCGTATTGGTTGTGGAAAATTGATAGGTATATAATTAATATGTTTTTTCACCGATGAAAATGCACGGGTATAATTGTTTGTTCCTCAGAGAAAATTTCATGAAACAACTGTTTGTTTTCAAGTGGAGCCATATATTCTGGCCGCCCCAGCCACTAACATACCAGAGCCTATAGATCACGGTCATGTAAACCTCGAGTCCGATGTTTATGCACCCGAGGCTACTGCAGCATTGCAAAAAATCCAGAAAACACCAGAAAAGGGCATAATTTGCATTGCCGTGTATGACTACCAAGCAGGTTAGTATACATCATTTTGTTAAATTTAGGTTATACAAACTTAAATTTCAGTCATTGTTATCAATTTATTTATTTTAAATTTGATAATGTATTGTATAGATCAAGAAAGTCGCTTGTAAAATAACTTCATCTATAATAACTTGTGTGTTTACTCCTAGTAATAGATTTAAAAAACGATATAAGTTTCTCTTATATTTTTGTTGGCAATTGCTAATATGAATATCACAGCCCCTATATTGATTGTTTGTTTGCTATTAAAAATACAAGTTTAAAGGCTTATATATTTAAAACTGCCATTGTTGGACAATTATTATTTATTGAATGTCTTACTTAGTTGTAAACATTGCATTAAGTCGTGTGTTATCAGGGCTTCAGAATCTGGAATAGACTTGGGTAAAACAATTACAGCTGTTTGTTTATTTTAATTTAACTGTAACGATACATGGAAATATTGCTTTGCACTAACTGAAGCCCCTGTTATGTAATGTAAACATTCCAGCTATTCATCTTCGGTGTATTTGCAATCAAAACATCTGTTTTCCATCCCCACCCATTCACCATTTCAGTCGACGACACGGAAATAACCATCGACCCCGATGATGTCATCACAAATGTAGAGCAGATAGCCGAAGGTTGGTGGATAGGAACCGCACCCGACGGGTCTCGTGGAATATTTCCCGCCAATTATGTCAAAGGTATGGAAAGCTTAAGTATTAACTAAAACTATGGAAGAGATTCAATCAAATATGAATTTTATAAATATATGCGATACTATCTGCGGCATATCATTGAATGAGTAAACTATTCATTCAATTTAAGCGTCTCTGTTAAATTTGTGTTTATAATCTACAGGATTAGCTCCTCACCCACAGTTTCAAGAGCTTGAGGTTGACATAAACTCGGTGGAACTTCAGAATAAGCTAGGGAGTGGATATTTCGGAGACGTGTGGGCGGGTGAGTCTTAAGACTGAGTCTGGTCTTGGCTCTAATCCAATGTCATTTCGATTACGCATGTTGCTTTTGGTATCATGGTATTACCAAATTTTGGAAAGATAAACTTCAGGTCACACAAAATAAATTAATAAGGTTTGTTCTCAATCTAGGTCATATGTCACATATAGGTAATGAACAATTTAAGATTTTGAATTCGTTACCTGTTTAAAAAAGAGTGGAACAAACTACCCTTTGTCATGTTTTCAAAATCAAAAATGGTTTGGGTCCTGAATATATGAGTGAAAACGTTATTCCCTTTGACACTCTTCATTCATACAAGACTAGGTCAAGTGAAAGTGGGTGCTATATTTAACCAAAGTCAAAGGTTTTGGTGCTAAATTGTTTGCATTTAACGGTTGTGTTCTGTGGAACAAACTACCTTCTGCTTTAAGGGATAGTACAGGTATATCTAATTTTAAGTTGTCAGTTAAAACTCATCTTCTTAATATGTAATCATCCTTTTAGATCTATGTAGTTAGTTTTTAATTTACCAACATTTTAATATGTCTACTTTTTTATGCAAATAATTGTCTTTTATAACTCAAATCTGTGATATTCATCCCCTGTCTCTCTATGTCAATACCATCAATATCCAAGGACCACAACGGAAATAAGAGATTAAGTTCTCTTTTTTGTGTTATCCTGGGTGTAATGTTAATGACATGGTTTCATTTCTCATACATGTTTATTGTTTTACTATTTTATCATGTATGTAGATATGTTTTATCATGTTGTATCATTATACTGAAATAAATCTATCTAAATCTATCTATCTATCTATCTATCTAAGACAGAGCTATGGTTATGAGATAATATTTAAGTATTTAGAACATGCACTATCACTCAGAATGACCATACTCTCATACTAGTTTCAATCTAAGATATGGACCAATGATAATACTTGCACATTATATTTTTCTGTGATTAATAGTTAAGATTGATACTAATGTCAATCTAAAGCATTTAATCTTGGGACCGAATCTTCACGGACAATAAGTATAGTTAGTGATATTTATAACATCGTTTTCGAGTAATAAATGTTAGCATTAAACCACGAAGATCGATGAAAATGTATTTAAAATATATAAGTCCCCTTCCGTTGAAACCGGGGGTGACTATAGGTTTCTCTACGATCAGTCCGTCTGCCCGTCTGTTCGTCTTGGGTCCGAATCTGATTCCTACGGTGTTTCAAAAAGTACTTAAGCTAGGATGATGAAACTTAATATTGAGATGCACGGCCATGTTGGGAATATGCACGTTATAATGTATTTGTGTGGGGTTGCTATGTTGATAGAAATCAGAGAAAACTGTCAAAAACTCTGGATCATACAATTACTGGAACAATACTCAATCTAGGTTGATAAAACACGGTATGTGAATAGAGGGCCATAAGGGTTACATGAACGTTGTTTCAGTGTTTTCGTTCGACAAAGATTATGGTTACAGAAATAAATAAAAACTATTCGACACATATAAAATTTCTAAAACCGAACAATAGTAGTTGAACTATGTTGACGAAAATCGGTATGTAGATAGAGAGGCATATGCTAAATTCAGTAATTCAGTATTTTTTCGCCCAACAAAATTATGGTTGCTATGATAACAGAAATTATTGCAGACTTATATCAAGATCCTGAAACAACTTAAAAAATACGTATGCTTGGTTGATAAAACTCGACTTTTGGATAGAGGTTCATATGGAGAATATTTACATTATTACAGTTTTCTTTCAAAACTGCGCTTTCAACTATTACAGAAATAAGTGAAAACTTAAATCTGGATTCTGCGACACCTAAAAAAGTACTTAAGATTACACCGACAGCATAAACCAGGTTGGGCACTTCTGTTTTGGGATAAAACTCTTCTTATTTAGTGTTATGAAATTTCATGCTAAGCAAATAACATAATAATCGTTACGGTACATGTATTTTATTTCCAATTAAACGTTAAGTGTACGTTTGGGTATTTCGAAGTTTATGAGGTATTTTTGCGCCCAAGTTAAAAACGAGACAAATGAATTTGAATCATTGCTGCAGTTTACAACTTTTTAGTCTTTATCTGGAATGCATTCACATTTGATTTCGTTTTTGCTGTGGATGAAAGCCGGAATTCCCCGTAAAACCTCGCCTGTTTTTTCTATCTGCACCATCATCCAAACTTACATGAGGAAGATTTGAACCCAGGTCACCCACTTGAGAAGCGTGTACCAATCAGTGGGCTTTCTTGACAGCTCACGTCTTCTTATAAAAAAGTTCCTGTTTAAATAAATCGTATGGCACTGTTAACAGGAAACACATTTCGATTTTTGTTGAACATTCTTGTGCATTTTCACATTAATTAATTAAGACTTTCCCGTGTTGGCAAATGTCCAAAATGTAAACTTATTAAAACATAGATGTTAATTATCACTGAATGTAACTTCTGCTATACTGTTAAATTATACATTGCTTTTAAATTTCTGCTTTAGGCAAATGGCGAAAAACGGATGTTGCTGTAAAAGCACTCAAGTCTGGTCAGATTACTCCAGAAGCTTTCTTGGAGGAGGCCAAACTAATGCATCATCTGCGCCACAAGAAGCTTGTCCAGTTGTTGGGCTTCTGCACGAAAACGGAGCGTATCTGGATCATCACAGAGCTCATGGTGAATGGTGCGCTGCTGGATTACCTTCGGAAGGACGAGGGCCTGACGATAACGTTTGATATTATCGTCAACATGGCCGGACAAGTAAGTGACATCTATGGGTGTAGTAGACTTGTGAAAACTGTGAGTGAAGTTTCGTTGAACTAGCAAGATTGTAAAGCTTGAACACATCGTTATTCTTTTTTTACTCATGCTGTAGTACAGGGCATGGCTTAACGGTAAGTCGAGTATGCGTTTTAGTATGTAATACTATATTCGCTTACAAGATTAAGTAAGCTAATGCATTTTACGTATAGCTATAATCTTTCGGCTTCAAATAGGTTTAACCGCTTCCATTTGTATTATATTAAAGAACGTTTTACGTAATTAATTAAAGTGTAAAATTTCAAGTTACCTTGACTTTATTGTTTGATATTTAAATGATCCAGAAATAAGTATGATCACAAAAATACCCTGATGGTTTGATATTATATTTGAATATATAATGTGATAAATGCTAGACATGTTTTCTAAAGGGGTGTCCGAAATTATGCTTAAGAAACAAAATATATGTTAACTTAGTTGAGCAGTTGGACGTATAGCATTAAATACATGTGTGTAGTAATGATAATTTCTAAACGTTTTTACAAATAAAAACGGAGAGAAAATCCACCTTCATCAGAGGAAGACCAGTATTCGCCATGGAAGGGTGAAAACTTAAAGCAAAGCATATCGGATTTAGAAATGTTTTAGGGCGCTAAAACCTCACAAGTTGCCCAGACTTATTCATTCACCATTTAAGCGTAAATACAATTTTACCTCGTAGCATCTCAAATCAAATACACATACATTGAAACTTCAGCCGCACCAGCAGGAAAACAACCTTATTATACAAAGCGGTATTTTATTAATTGCAAGGAATCCATCGCCAAACAGTGAGACACAAAATACATGAACTGGATGAGACAAACACGTACATAACAAACGGCCACGGAATGGTCGCTGCAAACGAATTTGGGGTTTCACCGATTGTTAGGAGCTCCAAACTTCACGGTCAATGCAGAATGATTTATTTAAGGTTTCAGTGATCATAAAACATAATCTCATAGCATACAATTTAAATTAAATGGCAATTAAAGGGAGCATATTTAAAATTAATACCATTTAAATAAATCAACATTAAATATATAAGCAATAAGGAGAAAAATACATTTTCTATTTTATTAACATGTATCAACAATATCTCGTGTTTTAGTAATAAGCTTTAGAGATAACGCATCATACACATTTTTTGAATCCTCGTCATGCAGTACAAGAAATGAGCCGTTATTTTGTTTGTTAAAGCAAAATTACATTGGTGTGTTACATATGTTCATATAAAACTATATCAAATGTTATTTTGCAATTTAAATCAATCAAATAAATATGTTTTATGAGAACCAATACTAAAATAAACGTGTTCAAAACTGAAAAGACATGTATTAAATATTCCTCTTCAAGTTACGACATTGAAACGAAACAGAAAATTCGATTCGAGGTCTTTATCTACTAAACTCGCAATGCACCCGATGACGTCATATCTTTTCAAACCTACTAAGAATAAAAAATAACACCTTAACATTCTGATAGGAACAAATAAGGGCAAGTTTATGAATGTTGCCCATTGCCTTATGTTACTTCTCTAAACTTAATTTGAACAAATCATTCAAAATAGTCTTCCAACAACTATGACGTTTTTAAATATAAAATAGAGAAGTTGTGAGTGCATTGTATTGTATTCATGGTTATAATCTAGATGTTAAGTGAGTTATTTTAAACTTACATTTCTTGTATTTATTTTTTATTTGAACAGGATGATTTTTTGTGCTCAATGTTTGTTCATTTAAAAAAGAATAGTGTAGCGATTATTTGACTCGCGTTATACGTTTTACACATCACATGTATTATTTTCTGTCTGCAAAGGAAAGTCACTGAGATAGTCTTAAAAATAAATAGTATTTAACTCCTACACTTGAAAAAAAACTATGTTTCAATAATAAACAAATACAATCAAGATATGCAATATTACATTGTAGACACGGCTTATTCCTGTATGTAACATCTACGTATGGTAAGTTATAGTTTTAGATTAATTGTGGTTATTTGTAAGGTTAGGCTAGCCATCAAACCGGTTTAAGCCCCGTATGTCTTGAATTTACCGTTTCAAGGCGGTGACTCCAGCTCTGAAGACTCTTATTCTGTTTCTTTACAGAAATATGTTTACATCTATCGTTTAAAACATTGTTCTCACTGCTTCAAAGTCAACACAGAATTAATAAAACCCAACGAGTAATATTGGGGGGTTAAAAACACGAACAAAATGACTCTGAAGAAATTAAGCAGCCAGCCTTTTCTTGCTCTCTTGACTTAAATTTTGCCTCGCCCTCTTAGAATATTATATTCGGAAAGTTTTCCATAGATAGATGTACTCTGTTTATAAATGAGCAGACTTTGGCATTCATCGACGGACGTCGGCTATCCCCAAATTGTAAACAAAAAGAAATTTTGATTAGCCGGATTAATAGGCAATTAAACATACTTAAGTTTAAAGATGACTTCAAATCTTTTTTTTTTATTTTTAGTTTTATTATCACTATTTCAACATGAGCAACTGAATCGCAATGTGCTTATTCATACATGTTAATGTTAAAATGTAGATAAATAGGACTTCAGATGTAATTAGATATACGCGTTGCATTGGCCGTGATGAAATTTTAAAACACTACATAATACCACTATATGAATGTGATAATTGGCTATATATTAATGACAAAAAATAAAGCTAATTTTTTTAGAATTATAATGAAGATGTGTGCTTTTAAAAACATATCCGCGGGTTTGATCCCTGTCCCGGGCACGTGTCTGGATTGGTAATAAAAATCCCGTTTTACGGTCGTTCTCCCATACCTCTGATTTAAATAGGACAGTTCAGTTACTTGCATACGTTTGTGCACTAATTACTGGTAAACCATCCAACCGAGAACGAGTGCGAGTAGGAAAACTGAACGCGATGATATGACTGAAATGCTGTTGATAACGGCGAGTAAATCAAACCAATCAAACAATTTTTTTTAAGCATTTAGGAACTAGGGATTGACAGTCTATCGCTGTACCACCTGAGCTAGCTGGGCCATGTGATATGTCTAAAGAATGATTAGTCATGGTACTTGCTATCAGTGATTAACATGAGGTTTATTTGCAGATTGCAGATGGCATGGCGTATCTGGGGGCGAATAACTGTATACATCGTGACCTTCGGGCGGCCAACATTCTTGTTGGTCAACATAATCAGGTCAAGATTGCAGGCTTCACGCTTGCTCGCATCATTGGAGGAAATGAATATGTGCAATATCCGAAAGGTGCTATTAAAAAGTGTGATTTTTTGTTTCTAAAATAGTGTACGTTATTTTTTTTTTTTTTTTTGGATGCCAGATTACTCAAAGATCTTTTTTAATTGATTCCTAAAGCATTTGAGTTAATGGAACATTCTTAAGTAGTTAAAGCGTTTGCTTTAACTAGGCAATAATGTAATGCGTTAACTATTTAAAAAGTAAGTGACTTTTTGTTAATTGTATTTAAAATAAAATGTTTTGATTTTGAGAACTAAGTTCCCTATTAAATCAAGACTGCACATTAAATGTTCTTATCATACATGTGTTATTAGGCGTTAAATTTCCTTTAAAATTGACTGCTCCTAAAAAAAAGTCCTCACACACATTTATTTTATACGTTTAGTTCCCTTTCAAATGGACTGCCTCAGAATTTTTTTTATCATACAGTGATTTTGAAAACTATGTTTCTATCAAACGAGTTGTTCCTAGAAAATTGTATTAGCACTCAGTGATATTCAAACACCTAAATTAACATGACGCTCCAATGGTTATTGGTCAATTTAAAATTATTATCCAGTCATAATGCTTGGATATCACATACCCAGCAGTTTAACTATTTTGTAGAGCATGTGTAGTTTTTGTGTGATTTCAAAGAGCATGTTACACCATTTTTGATTTTCTTTTAATGGAAATTAAACCGTTATCAATAACTGGGTAGAAGTAGAAACTATTGGACGCATCACCAGGTCTGCCCATTCGATTAGCTGCCTCTGACATGAGTTTTTTTTTATTCAGGTACTAAAATTCCTATCAAATGGACTGCAATAGAGACTGCATTAGATCTTAAGTGGAGTATCAAGTCAGATGTTTGGTCATACGGTGTACTTCTGTATGAGTTGATCAGCTTTGTCACTGTACCATATCCAGGCGAGTTAAATAAAAGTTTAGATGTGTTTTAGTTTATACCTTCAAGGATTCCTTCACAAGCTCAAATATGTTCAGCTTGATTGCATCCAAATCCAAAGGCGTTGTTGAAATATTTTATGAAAGTATCTTTTATGGTACTTGATAACTCTGTAATGTGTTGTTCAATGTTGTACACGATTTCACTTATAGTATGTTTCAGTAGTCTTTAAATTATAAATCAGAAGAAAATTCCAGAACATGAATTAGTTATCAACGTTTTATTTTATATATACCTATTTATTCAAGCTTGATTGCTTGAAAGATTGATGTCTGTTGATACACGTTGAGAGTCTTTTTTCCTGGGTTGAACCAATACAGTGTGTAGTTCTAAGCTGATCATGAGAATGTTGATATGGTCATTGAATACTGAAACTGCCTAATATGATGTTTACACATCTGGTGCACATCATATAGCACTGCCAATGTGTTTCGTTAGAGAGAAAACAATATATCGGCTGACCGATCGATTTACCAAAATGAGTTCATTTCACAAGATTTTGATACTTAAGATTGACTGAGCAAAAATACATTTGCATACAAATATGCAATTTATTTTTGTTTTAAAAACATAAATGCGCAGTGGGAAGATTTATTTAGTTTAGAAATGTTTAGCATATGGATTTCATGTTCATGGATTACTCTGTCGTTCGCCAAATAAGCGGGTTTCATTAAAGCAATATTTTAATGTATACGACTTAATTACATCATAAAGAAGAATAAGACAGCACATGATAGCAATACTCAGTGGTGTGGAAAATAAGGTAATATAAATGTGTAGTCTGATTGAAATACATCAGGAGTAATTATTGCGATAACGCATAATCTTTGTGAGATTTGCCTGTTAAAAAATAAATAATGATCAGCCGATGAAATGGTTTTATGCTCATCTCTTTAATTTACCCTGCTGCTTCATAAAACTAACGCCGACTCCGCCTTTCTTCCTCAGGTATGACTAACGACGAGGTGTTAAACTTGTTGGAAGAAGGCAACAACATGCCTCGACCCACGGGTGGCCCCATTCCGTGTCCAGACCCTTACTACGAGCGCATGGTGAAGTGCTGGAACCGATCGCCTGAGAAACGACCCACCTTCGACTTCCTTAAGGACTTTTTCAACAATTATTATGTATACACAGAAATACAATACGATAGGAGTTGGTGATATGGATGTTTTTATGTATGTTTTTAAGCAACGTCTTCATGATAGTTATATCCAGTTATGGCNGCATCTTTTAATTAGTTAACACAACTCATTCCTATAAATGTATTGGTACTTGATTTATTTCAACACAACTTTTTCATTTTCAATGTGTCACATGACTTGCAATTACTGTTTATGTACATATTTGTATGTTCACATGGGCCTATGGCCTACTGATTCTGAAAAAAAAAATCTTCTATAATGAACGAAAGAAGTATATGTTTTTGCAGAAATAGAGAGTTAAACGCCTAAAGTCATAAATGATAAACCGTTGGACTTAGAATGATAATAATCTTCTTGATTAGAATGATGCACTATATTTGCTTTATGCTACCAAAATACTTATAGTTCACGCTTCTGTTAACATCCACGACGTCTTTAACACTGCATGAATTGAATTTTAGCCCATATACTAGAATTAGGTCATCACTTGTAAAATGTATTGTCGTTTCTGGATTTGTTCCTACAAGAAAAAAATGATAAACATGTTTCATGGACTTCGAAATTAACATCACGCCATATATAAAACTACTTGTAAGAGACTGCAACGTGTATGTCAGGTACAATTTTAATAAAAAGCCACAGATAGGCAATGTGTTATCACCGTGGACATTGTTCATCTTCTAAAATGTAGATGTTTGTTCTGCATTTTGCAATTTCAGTTCGAGTGCTTTTACATAATAGACAATAATACAAGGCATTCTATAAATGGCCGTGTTCGGGTATGATGAGCCGAACTGTAACATCCTTACTGTAAGTTCCGTTTAAAAATAACCATGTCAAAGAAACAGCAAGAGAATGACGTGCATGTTGTTATTACTATAGCAGATGCAGGCGTTCATTTGTCGAATTATAGACTCTGCATTTGTGCTGTAATTTTACATTTTAGTGGTATAAACAGTATTCCAAGTGTGTGAATTTGTCGGTCAATTTTATTTTTTAAAGCAAGTTACTGCAGCTAAATGTAAAAGTAAATAATTATATGATATAATACCATGTGAATGATCCTTTGTAAAATTTATTCTGCAGTGAACATTTTCTTCTTGTTTTAATGCTATCAAATTATTCTTGTATGTAAAAATGAGATTCAGTTTTATAGATAGTCGTTTAATACAAAAACTGGTAATAGGTAATGACACAAATTGCTGTCTTAAACATATGTTTGTATGTCATGCATCATAATTTAGGTGTATTTTTAAAGATATGTATTTTAACACCTTAAAGGTCATATTGCATTGAGTTTGCTTATAAAAAGTGATATTTGTGTCTACACTCATAAAACACGTACTTTTAATATCATTCTGTCACGTAAAATCGATAAATGTGCATATAACATGTGACGGTATGGTGTAAATAATGTTATAGTGATCATCACACCGTTCATATTAAATTGTAAGATAATGTTTTTAATAACTGTAAGTATTGTTCATTTAAGACATGCTATTGTCTGCAGCTTGTCTGCAGCTTTCAACCGCCTTATAAGGATACATTGTTCAGCAAGAATATTAGACGATAGGGAAATCGAAGCCAGTGAAAATCTGCCTCATTACCAATCAAATGATAACTGGTATAAAGTCCAAATTAGTACGGCTATGTTATCAACAACCTGAATTGTAATAAACTGTATTACATTATTACAATTGCGTGACAACCTGAATTGTAATAACGCCCGAAAGTGTAATAAACTTATTTCTTGGTTTAAAATTGCATCTGATCGCATTTTCAAACACAGATTATTGCAACATATAATGCATACATGTATATAAAATTTATATTAATAGGGCAATACGACCTATGAATGACAAAAAATGTGTTCTCATACAACCTCTATTGTGAAAAGTTATTACATTATTACAATCGCATGTCGCCCTAAATTGCAATAACGCCCGAAAGAGTAATACATTTATTTCTTGGTTTGAAATTGCATCTTATCGCATTTTCAAACAAATATAATTGCAAAATATAGTGTATATATGTATATAAAAACGTATCTGTATATGATAATACGACCTATGAATGACAAAAAAATGTTCTCATACAAACTCAATTGTAATAAAGTTATTACATTATTACAATTGCTTGTCGACCTGAATTGTAATAACGCCCGAAAGTGTAATAAACTTATTTCTTGGTTTAAAATTGCATCTGATAGCATTTTCAAACACATATTATTGCAAAATATAGTGTTTACATGTATTTAAAAGTGTATCTTAATAAGGTAATACGACCTATGAATGACAAAAAAGGTGTTCTCATACAAACTCAATTGTAATAAAGTTATTACATTTAATTACAATTGCTGGTCGACCTGAATTGTAATAACGCCCGAAAGTGTAATAAACTTATTTCTTGGTTTAAAATTGCATTTTAGCGCATTTTCAAACACATATTATTTCAAAATATAGTGTGTACATGTATATAAAAGTGTAAATTAATAAGGTAATACGACCTATGAATGACAAAAAGGTGTTCTCATACAAACTCAATTGTAATAAAGTGATTACATTATTACAATTGCTTGTCGACCTGAATTGTAATAACGCCCGAAAGTGTAATAAACCTATTTCCTGGTTTAAAATTGCATCTTATCACATTTTCAAACACATATTATGGCAAAATATAAATAGTGTATACATGTATATAATTTTTTTATTAATAGGGCAATACGACATATGAAAGACAAAAAAGTTGTTCTCATACAAACTCAATTGTAATAAAGTTATTACATTATTACAATTGCTTGTCGACCCGAATTGTAATAACGCCCGAAAGGGTAATACACTTATTTCTTGGTTTAAAATTGCATCTTAGCGCATTTTTAAACACATATTATTGCGAAATATAGTGTATACATGCATATAAAAGTGTATCTTAATAAGGTAATACGACCTATGAATTACAAAAAGGTGTTCTCATACAAACTCAATTGTAATAAAGTTATTACATTATTACAATGGCAAAATATAGTGTATGCATGTATATAAAAATGTATCTTTATAAGGTAATACGACCTATGGATGACAAAAAAGTGTTGTCATACAAACTCAATTGTAATAAAGTCATTACATTATTACAATTTCTTGTCGACCTGAATTGTAATAACGCTCGAAAGTGTAATAAACTTATTTCTTTGTTTAAAATTGCATCTTAGCGCATTTTCAAACACATATTTTTGCAAAATATAGTGTATACATGTATATAAACGTGTATCTTAATAAGGTAATACGACCTATGAATGATAAAAAAGTGGCTCTCATACAAATTCAATTGTAATAAAGTTATTACATTATTTCAATTGCTTGTCGACCTGAATTGTAATAACGCTAGAAAGTGTAATTAACTTATTTTTTTTGTTTAAAATTGCATCTTAGCGCATTTTCAAACACATATTATTGCGAAATATAGTGTATACATGTGTATAAAAATGTATCTTTATAAGGTAATACGACTTATGAATGACAAAAAGGTGTTCCCATACAAACTCAATTGTAATAAAGTTATTACATTATTACAAATGCTTGTCGACCTGAATTGTAATAACGCCCTAAAGTGTAATAAACTTATTTCTTGGTTTAAAAATGCATCTTATCGCATTTTCAAACACATATTATTTCAAATAATAGTGTATACATGTATATAAAAGTGTATATTTTTAATAAGGTTATACGACCTATGAATGACAATAAGGTGTTCTCATACCAACTCAATTGTAATAAAGTTATTACATTATTTCAATTGCTTGTCGACCTGAATTGAAATATCGCCCGAAAGTGTAATAAACTTATTTCTTGGTTTAAAATTGCATCTGATCGCATTTTCAAACACAGATTATTGCAAAATATAGTGTATACATGCATATTAATCTTAATAAGGTAATACGACCTATCAATCACAAAAAATGTGTTCTCATACAAACTCAATTGTAATAAAGTTATAACATTATTACAATCGCTTGTCGCCCTGAACTGTAATTACATTCTGTTAGTTACTGTCTTGGAAGTCTTTTCATGTTGAACGTATAACTCTTTCACTTAATGCTATGTCATGTTGTTATATGTATTATACATGTATATGTATCGAAGACGATGTACTTGTACAAGTCTTAAATAAAATGTTCTGTTCTGTTCTGTTGAATTCACACTCATGATGCAGACTGCATGCTTATCAGCTCTAGGTATAAATAATGACTGTGACTAAAGATCTAAAGATTGTTAGACTGGGTGCTAATTAATTAAAATTTAATAGAAGAAAGGAAGTAAGGTACTGTATGACTGGTGGATGAGAGATAAATATGATTGGTCAGTTATGTGTGTGGTCGTGACTTGGTATTAGGGATGAAAGTGTTTTGAAAGGGGAGAAAGTCAGTGAGATGTTAGGAAGAAACAGTTAGAGAGTCAGTTGGAAATAAGTTAGAAATAAGAGAGTCAGTTGGAAATAAGTTAGAAACAAGTTATACAAAAATGAGTTTGGGATTGGATAGAGTTCGGAAAAGGCAGAGGATAGAAGAGAGGAAGGAGGGAAAGAAATATGGGAGGATGTAATAATGTGAATAATGAGACTTATGAATAAATAAAAAAAAAATTGCAGCAAGCGAGTTGTCTTTTGCATCTGATGATAAAGCACAGTTTCCCCTAGTTCGGTTACAATTCTTCTCTTTTGTGCCATCTGTTATGCACTAATTGTTGTTGAAAAGTCACCCATTTATTAAAATGATGGATTATTCTACCCTATTGATATATTTGTTTCCTCCAAATGTTTCTTTTTTCATTTTTACATGTTTGGCGCACTTAAGTGTTATAGCGCCCTAAACTGTAATTAACTATTTTATTTGTTGAAAATTTCATATAAAGTGTTATAATAACCTGGGGACCGTTTCGAGAAACATCGTAGTACACATTTACGATACGATACATTTTTCGAAGATACATAATTGCTAAAGTCCATGTCATATGATTATACATTTTCATTTCTTAATAAATTACATTGGCATCTCAAACGCCATATATATGTGACGAGCATGGTGAGCTAGTTCGTCAACTTATTAAGATTATAAAATTCTCTCGTAAGTTAAAATTGTCGTACAATCGTTTATGAAACGGCCCCAGAACTGTAATAATCTGTATAATAAACTGCAATCGTTTGTTACTCTTACCCTGATGTGTAATAATATTATTTCTTGGTATAGAAGGTATGTCTTGATGCTATAAACTTATTATACTTTAAACTTAAAAATAAAATAAAAAAGGAGTATAAATATTGAAATGCGACCAATGAACGAAACAAACATGATATGATACTCGACGGATTTTAATATAAAGAAACTACAGATGCTCCAGCAGTATTGCTTGCACTGCATGATACAAACAACATACACCGTACATTATACATAATAATAAATAAAGGTGGGATGACCGGCTTTGAACGGTCAATAAACACGATTATGCAGTCTTTAAATCTATGATACACATTACAGTTGATTCTCGCACTGCAGTATTATACAACGACAATGAAATGAACGTCTTTGTTTTGATTGAATCGTTCCGACAAACATTACAAAGCAGTGTAGCTCCATTTGCTCTAGCAATAGTCCAATTTTACGGAGATACATGATCCTTAATTTATTGCAAGTGACCAGTTGTTAAGATTAGCACGGCATAGCAGCTTACAATCCCAATAGAATAAAGCTTGTAACGGCCAATGGTAAGCACTTGGGGTGACCAATATGTAAAGAATGCCAAGAACAGTACTGTATCTAAAACATTTACTCTGTTCATCATACTATGGTACAGGAAATATGGAAAACATAAAGTAGCGAAATGTGAAATGTTTGGTGTTAGCCATGTATCCTTTATGCAGAAACCCAATATCTGCCTAATGGGTACATGTTTCTCTCCTCACCACGAGTTCCCAAACAAAGAGGATTTTTTTTTGGCGGGGGTGGGTGGTGGTTGGTTGTGTGCGCACTTAGGAACATGTGATTAGATGAGCTTCCAACGAAGTACTTGCTACTATTGAAATACAAATTCAAGAAATAATATCGGGTTTTCATTGTTTTGGAATTTTTCATTTCATGTTTATTGCAGTTATGAGCCATTCTACACAGACCAGAAAGCGTATGAAAAACAGAAAGCATTGATTATTTAAAATAGTTCAAAATATGCATTGGAAGAATTTCAAAAATGGACTTCATTTGATTTTGAATATCTTTTTTGGAGAGGGAAGTGGGGCTGGGGGTGGGCGTGGAATTCCGCCGATGTGCCCTGTACAAAGTAATGTCCACCAATAAAAGAGCTGGTATAAAACACCCCTTTAATTTGGTTGCATTGGCAAAAGTTTACCACAGATACTTCCTTTGTCTTATTTTCGTGTAAGAAGAAACTGTGAAACGATGCACATACTCAAATATTCACTTCACTGCCAGGTTACGTCAAAGCTCGTACAACCAGTTGTCTCCAATGGCATACAACCAAAGCCAGGCGGTATACAACCTCGGCCCGGCAAATCTAAGGAGTGATCTTACGCCACGCATGACGCCACTTCTACGCCCGAATTTGCAACTTAATCGCGCTGCACTGACAGGTCGTGGAACAGTGGGCATTAGTGAAGGACTAAGTAACATGCGTCGATAGCCAATGGAGCGAACTACCTCGGCAAAATAAAGTGAAACACGTGTCAATGTGTAGCGCATATAAGGATAAAGAGAAATTGTAACCATAACAATTTCTCGTAAAATCTCATTCGGAAGGTAACGTCTGTCTTAGGAAAGTTCCACACTTTCCTCGTCAATGTGATTGATTTCTCTAGGTTCTGATTCTCTCCCATTTTCAGGTGTATTGATTGTGTCGCTTTCGGTTTCAGTCGGTTCAGGTTCCCGATTGATGTAATGTGCGGATTCATCTGTATTGTCATCTTCGTTTTGTCTTGATTGGTCTTCTGTCTCGATTTTATGCATACGAATGTCTGTTTCGGTAACATTCGCTCCCGTGTCATTGTGCTTGTACAAATTTAGTATGCGAAACTGGCAGTTCAATTCTCTTGAAAGGGCAACAAGAGTGAGGTGGTCTCCGTAAGTGGTCGGTTGTCTCATACTTTCCAAGTACTGATACATATCAACTTGGACAAAGTCTTTGTAGTAATATCTGTGCTTTTCTAGATGTGTAACGGCATTTTCGCGCAGGCTCCCTGCGTTTTGGTACAAACCAACTATTGCCAGTTGATTGCTTATGGTATTAAATTGGCAGTCTCCGTCACCTTCATGGGTATAAATAATTCTTGACCTGTGGTCGTTCCATAATTGCAACTGTTCATGTCCATCTGTACTGAAATGGTTTTCTAATTTATCGTCTTCTGTTTCATTGCTCGAATTGCTTCGACTATTATCGTCCTCACTGCAAACGTTGTCGCTATGAAGAACAATATAGTACTTTCGTTTGTGTTGGCGTTTTTGTTTCATCAATTGAAACTCTCTTATCGACCATTTTCTCCGTCTGTGTTCTTCTTCGATCGTTCTACCGGTGATGTTTTCAATGCATAGCCATCTTATGTGAGTGCCGTCTTCATTGTCACGATATTTGACAAGGTACTTGTCAAACGCTTTGTTCCTTTTCAAAACTACACCACGAAGAATATACTATTTATATGGAACCCTTCTGACACCAAGGGGATATTTTAATATGACTTTGTCTCCTTTTTGATATATGGAGCATGCTTTACTTTTCCGGTATCTAGCCATCACTCGCCTATCACATCTAGCAGATGCATCGGATGCTTTTTTTCTTGATTCATTGACATCAATGTTTCTGCCAAAATAAATGTTGAATGGCGTTTGATAATCTAACACTTCCTTGGGTTGTCGTTTCATAGCGGCAGCTACTTCTTCAATACTTTCCACCAAATTATAGCCAGTTCTGGCCCTTTTCATCATATCATATCGGATCTTTGACCGTACGATTCTGTTGTGTCGCTCTACTATCCCCTGGCTCTGAGGATGGTAAGGACGGCTCTTAATGACGTTCACTTTTTTTCTCTCCAAAAACCGCTTGACATTTCCCAAACATTCAGGTCCATTGTCACTTTGGAGAATATTCGGGTACCCTTTCTCTGAAAATACAGACTTTAATGCTCTTGCAACGTGCTCGGCGGATTTGCTTTCAAGGGGGCGTAGAAAAACAAACCTTGAAAATACATCAACAATTGTAAGAATGTATTTATACGTTGTGCCAGACATGAGACTTCTTTCCTTTTGACCAAGTCTATCTGAACTCTGTCAAATACGTTGCTGGCATGAATCGGCTTAATTGGTGGTTTGTTTGTAAATTTAGCATTGATTTCGCCATGCTTGTCATGCTTTGTCAAAACACGTCGCACGTTGTTCTCATGGACTGATGTATATTTACTTTTCAAAGAATATGCAACAGCTCTTGCGCCAGCACCCTTCGTTTCTTTAAATTTCTGTTTGACTATGTTTTGAACGGCAGATTTGCGAACATTAAGCGATTGTAATAATTAAAGAAAGACTATTACATTTCAGATCGCAAGGATGTGTGTAAAAATTCGATAAGATACGATTTAAACTAAGAAACAAGTTGATTACACTGTCGGGCGGTATAACAATTCAGGGCGACATGCGATAGTAATCAAGTAATGAAGTGTATTACAATTCAGGTAAAATCACGGCATGTCGGATTATATTTCATCGATCAATCTATTTAAGTTCACAACTCAGGTTGTATAAAACAACTTTATTATTAAAGTAATTAATAGGTCATATACTTCATTATTAAGATGCATTTTTATATACGCGTATGCATTATATTTTGCAATCATTTGTATTTGAAAAAACGATAAGATATAATTTTAAACCAACAAATGGGTCTATAACACTTTCGGGTGTTATCAAAATTCAGGGCGACAAGCGATTGTAATAATGTAATAACTTTATTACAATTGAGTTTTTATGAGAACACCTTGTTTGTCATTCTTAGGTCGTATTACCTTATTAAGATACACTTTTATATACATGTATACACTATATTTTGCAATAATATGTGTTTGAAAATTGCGATAAGATGCAAATTTAAAACAAGAAATAAGTTTATAACACTTTCGGGCGTTATTACAATTCAGGTCGACACGCAATTGTAATAATGTAATAACTTTATTACAATTGAGTTTGTATTAAAAAAACTTTTTTTGTCAGTCATAGGTCGTATTACCTTATAAAGATACACTTTAATATACATGTATACACTATATTTTGCAATAATATGTGTTTGAAAATGCGATAAGACGCCATTTTAAACCAGGAAAAGAGTTTATTATACTTTCGGGCGTTATTACAATAAGATCGACAAACAATTGTAATAATGTAATAACTTTATTACAATTGAGTTTGTATATAAACACCTTTTTGTGTCATTCAAAGGTCGTATTACCTTATAAAGATACATGTTTATATACATGTATACACTATATATTGCAATAATATGTGTTTGAAAATGCGATAAGACGCCATTTTAAACCAGGAAAAGAGTTTATTATACTTTTGGGCGTTTTTACAATAAGGTCGACAAGCAATTGTAATAATGTAATAGCTTTATTACAATTGAGTTTGTATGAGAACACCTTTTGTCATTCATATTTCGTATTTCCTTATTAAGATACACTTTTATATAGATGTATACACTAAAGTTTGAAATAATATGTGTTTGAAAATGCGATAAGATGCAAGTTTAAACCAAGAAATAAGTTTATTACACTTTCGGGCGTTATAACAATTCAGGTCGACAAGCAATTGTAATAATGTAATAACTTTATTACAATTGAGTTTGTATGATAACACCTTTTTTGTCATTCATAGGTCGTATTACCTTATACAGATACACTTTTATATACATATAAATACTATATTTTGCAATAATATGTGTTTGAAAATGCGCTAAGATGCAATTTTTAACCAAGAAATAAGTTTATTACACTTTCGGGCGTTATTACAATTCAGGTCGACAAGCAATTGTAATAATGCAATAACTTTATAACAATTGAGTTTGTATGAGAACACCTTTTTTGTCATTCATAGGTCGTATTACCTTATAAAGATACATTTTTATATACGTGTATACTCTATATTTTGCCATAATATGTTTTTGAAAATGGGATCAGATTCAATTTTAAACCAGGAAATAAGTTTATTACACTTTCGGGCGTTATTACAATTCAGGTCGACAAGTAATTGTAATAATGTAATAACTTTATTACAATTGAGTTTGTATGAGAACAACTTTTTTGTCATTCATTGGTCGTATTACCTTATTAAGATACACTTTTATATACATGTATACACTATATTTCGCAATAATATGTGTTTGAAAATGCGCGAAGATGAAATTTTAAACCAAGAAATAAGTGTATTACACTTTCGGGCGTTATTACAATTCAGGTCGACAAGCAATTATAATAATGTAATAACTTTATTACAATTGAGTTTGTATGAGAAAACCTTTTTTGTCATTCATATGTCGTATTACCTTATTAAGATACACTTTTATATACATGTATACACTATATTTTGAAATAATATTTGTTTGAAAATGCGATCAGATGCAATTTTAAACCAAGAAATAAGTTTATTACACTTTCGGGCGTTATTACAATTCAGGTTGTTTCGCAATTGTAATAATGTAATAAAGTTTATTACAATTCAGGTCGTTATTACAATTCAGGTTGTAGCACGGCTATCTGATCAAAATATCGAAGCGCACTTTAATTAATTTCCTTAAATATTTGGAAGTGCCGACACAAAACATAATGTATTTTACATATCAGAGGTTAGTCAGAACGCAAAGAATACACGTTGAATAAAATACATTACACCCATTCAGTATTGAATGTTTATTATATTTATGCTGTAATCATATCGACGTGTGTTTAAAGAAAGCTAACTGCTTCTTGCATTGTTAAATGGCTGTCCAAAACAATCATGACTTATACGGACTGTATTTGGACTTTCACTTAAAAGCTGTGTCAACATATGCCTAGTTTACAGGTATATTTCATATGTTTATGCCTAATCCTATATATTTTCACATGAATGAAAAATAAGTAATATTTTATTAATTATATAGTGTTTTCCATAATGTTTAATATCCTATCTAAATTGCTTTTTTAGTTTAAATATTGTAATTGTTATTGCCTTTAAGTTTTGTATTTTATTGAACATTTAATTTATGATACTTTGTGTCGCAAAAGATAGACATATACAAGCAAGCTTTGTAATTTGCACTTTTATAACGATATTGCTGTTTCTTCCTGAATTGCGCGACGACGATCTGAATGTTAAACTCTATGATGTTATATTTCTATGACTTTTTTATCAAAGGCGAGATGTAGTTGATTCTTGTTTGGGTTTCATTTCATCGTGCCTCAGAAAGTTACAATTATTGTTTTCTGGTTTGTATGCAACACTTGAGGAGTTCAAAGATAGTTTAATTTTAATGCAGTCTCCTCTTATTGTTTGTTAATTTTAGTTGTGATACTATGGGGATACCTTTTATTTACACTTAAATGTTAAACCCGGTTCCATTCCCCAAGTCTTGCATTGACTGTTCCAAGGCGGTGGCCCAGTTTTATTTGTTTATTTGTTTGTGTGTGCGTATTGTGTTCGTTTGTCCCTTGTTAAGTACATTTGATTTGGCGATTACGTTTTTTGGCAATTGTCCCCTTGACGTACATACATAACCGCATGATATAATAAGATTTCTCTTCTGCTGTATATATGGTTGTACATTGTTATTTGTAGTTGTGTATTGAACAATCTTTACTATGTTTATACCAATTGATGAACATCTAACGAGGAAGCTGACTTTTCCATTTTGTTAATACATTTTATAACATCCTTTCATAACATAACTTTCGCAACTTTCACTAATCTGGAATATATTTATAAATCTTGATAAATCTATCATAGACATGATTTCACATGCATTTTTAAAACTTAAAGTTTTTTTCTTATTTTCAGCTTGACGTCTATTATCACCCGTCAGCAATGTGATTGCTGGATATTTATTCCTTAGCAGTTTTATTGATTATCTGATAAGTTGTAGGTGTTTGTAATTTAGTAATTTTTGTTTATGAGTGGTATGAAATTGTGTTCTCTAAAATACAAGTTAGCGACCAAGAAGCATCAGCATTTGTTCTAAGATTGTACATGTTCTAGCATATAAACTCATGTAATGTTTAATTGGGATTGTATATTATAATTTCCGTGGAAATGTGTATTTTGAACATAAAGGTCTTTATTAATTTACACATTCCGAATGGTTTTGTTTTCAGTTCTAGAAGTGGCTTCTATAATACGGGTTGAATACGAAGTATGTGTTAAACTAGTTTTCTTCTTGTCTTAATGTTCATAATGCATAAAGTTTAAATAAAGTGGAATATATTGTACCACTTTTTTTTTTTAAAGAGAGCATTTTGTATCTTGTTAAATCTATGTTACCAGGCAACATCAAGCGTTTAAATTTTGGCTATTGCTATAAGGAACATCGATTGTTTATGGATTACCTTTATTTTACGAAATATTTTAATATTTTAAAGCCCGCTTCCACACAGGGTCGTCAATATAATTGTAAAAGCTGCTGAAAAATGATTCGCATGAAGACGTTTAATTTGAAAGGATGATGAAATAAAAAAAAATAAGATGAGAAAGATTACGGGCAAAGCTCCATGAATGTATACGTCTATAAAATGACGTATACATTCCGCTGGCATATTGAACCAAGACACTAGCATTTTGGAATATATAAACAAGCTGAAGCGTTATGCGAAATTCTATTCCTGTAAACTATTTTCCTTTTATTTGTGCATTTAAAAAGGTCAGCACTTTAACGTCGCACATTAAAATCACTACTTCACCATTCAAATATTGGAGTACATCCTCAAGCACAATCCAAAATAAAACAAACGCTATTAATAAACGCGATTTTTTGGAATAGTTTGTAGTTCGTGCCTTTCTTTCGTGACATTGTAATACATTTACTTTACTGAATATCAACACATGTTTGTAAATTAATTTTTTTTTGGTCATGTTGATACTGATGATGCTACTGGTTCTGCTATTACAGTTAATGACGAAAGTGAAGATTAAATAATGACGATAATTATGATGATGATGATGATGATGATGAACACAGGGTTTATTTTATGCGTATGTTTTTTGTTGCGCGTGTCGATGATGTTCGTGGTGTTGTAAGGTGAATTAAGCCGATGATGGTCAGGGTGTAATTGAAAATTATTTTGCTGTTGTTGTGTCTGATCGCAGACGTAATTGCTGATCGCGGCGTATTTTTATTTATTTTTAAATATAAAATCATATTAACATAAACGTATACGTTCCAGTTTTAAATATATTAAAGAACCATTGCATCATGAGGATTCGATACGGAAGATACATGTAGTTTTTCTCATGATGTAACATCTTCGACAAAAACGCGCATACATATAAAATAATTAGGTTTTGATAAGTTGTAAGTTGTAAAAGTTTGTCCAAATATGTAAAATCTTAGTGATACTAATACACGTTTTCCTTGTAAAAGAAACTATACTGGTGTGGAAAATTATATGACATTAATCATAGTTAAATGATAAAACAGTGCGTAATGACATTTTTGTGTGAAACGTCGCCGACACGACGATAGCAGACAATGACTGCAACAGCAAACTGTGCGAGTCGTAGAACTGCGGATTCGCCAGTCTTGTCGGCTACAACCACCCATTGCTACGGACGCTTTTTGAGGCTACATCAAGACGAAACATTGGCGTCTACAGCCAACATTAAGGAAGCCGGAGGAGAACCTATGGTCAAGCGAGTCGATCGCTCGACAGAATAGCTGCTTTCGAAACGTTTTCCGCGTAGCTGTTTAACCCAGCTTTTCACTGTAAATGACCTTTACATAACGCCTGCAGACCCGAATGAATACATTCGAATATTTCATTGGCTAATTCGAGAGAAATCCCCCAGAACTTTGGAACATCACTGCGAATGTTTACATCGTAAAGGATGTAAAATTGTTTAGTATAAGGAATTCCTGACTACTCTCTGCATGTTCAAACGACACATAGACACACATTTTGGCCCAGTTACAATTACGCGCTAAAATCCATCTCGCAGAATTTCAGGGTCAGTAGTCGGTCGCTACATCGTCAGGGGAAGACATAATGGACTATCGATTAAGGTTGAAAACACAGTATGGCTTTCAATATGAGAAAACAAACACTACCAAAATATTATAGTGTCATGATAAGACGGAAATTATTTAATTATCTTACCACAAATGTTTGCCGTACTCAGTCAGTCCGTCTGGAAATCGTTCGTGAAAGCCTGAACAGGCTATCGAAATTTGCCAGTTTGCTATAAATAACACAGTTTGACTTCAATTTTCTATCGAAAAATATTGTAATTAGATGTTCCATTTACAAGAAGAAACGAGAATTTTTGTATAACCCGCGTCATGCGAAAATGGGTCTTATGCCATATTCGTTACATGCTGATGATGACTAGACATAAATAATAATGATGAAATATTTAATAACTTGACACTGTAATATGCTGTAATAATGTGGTCATTAATATCTATAAAATATACTGATGTAATATATTATAAGTTGACACTATGCTATGCTTAATATGTTGAAGATGAATATAAATACAATATAATATTTTACATTTTACTGTGGGGGAGGGGATATGTCCGCTCACCCGTAAGACAATATCTTGAGAACACCCCCTTAATGCCAGTGGGGATAAAAACCGGGACCTTCTGATAGCTAGATGGCCACCATATATAATATGTCACAGCGACCTTTTTATAATTTATAAAACCATAATTGATATTTCTGTTATATTTAATTATTTATTACTACTGAAACCGCGAAGCCCACAGCCTAAAAACCAACATACTTCTCAATTGAGATAGCAATGTTCTCTTTTAAATTGATCAGCAAGCTCACCTTCTATGAGACCACAACTTTCACATGTTTTCCTTATTTAGGAGCAAAACTCCGTTTTGTAAAAAGAAACATTTTAAATTTAACCCACTTTCTGTTCCGATTTTAGATAAAATTGTATACATATCATAACACGTACGTATCTAGACAAATATAAAAACTCCGAGTCTTTCGTTAATCCAAAATATTGCCGTTCAGTTTCTTTTATGACTCGTTATTATTATTACCGCCTGTCATATCAGTATGTTATATTTAAAACAAGAGACCCTTTAGGATCATTGAACGCTCCCCTTAGAAAATGTAGTTTAGTAATATACTGCTCGCAAACCCTGGTTTGGCGCTACTTTTGTCGAGGGCATAATTTGAACATATGTTTCTAGTTTATTATATTTAAAACATTACACACGAACACATGTTTGTGGCCAATATTGAACCTAGAGGAATTATGTGAACAAACTTAGTAAAGAAACACCATCTGCTGTAACATACTACATAAAGCATCACTGGGCCTTTTCATTTGAATGAAGGAAACGTTACTTTACTTATAGAGTCTATATTACAAATGAGACCACTTTGGGCGTGGCCAGTTTTGATCCTAAGGACATAATTTGAACAAACTGTGTTACTGAACACGCAGTCTTAATTGGTTTTTTAACAGTCCACATTCGGATGTTGAATAAAAAAGAATTGGGCCTTGTTATTTTTTTTAACCTTTATTCTGCTTTAAAACCGGTGTTGCGGATTCAGAAAAGACGATTTTTCAAGGTTTTCCCTTCATGACTCTATAAACAAAACTGGTGATGTACGCGTCTTAATGATTGAATGTATGATTATGATGATGCTGATGTTGATGATGGTGGTGGTGGTGGTCGTGGTGGTGGTCGTGGTGGTTGTGGTGCTGCAGCTGCTGCTGCTGCTGCTGATGATGATGAAGGTGGTGATGATGTGATGATATTGGTGGTGGTGATGATGATGATGATGATGATGATGATGATGATGATGATGATGATGATGATGATGATGATGATGATGAATTAAAGAAGACAAGTGTTTTATCATATAAGAGCATATATGGTAACATTATTTATGAATACTAGTAAACACGTACATGATTAAATGAATAATTATCATAAGTTTGCATAAATGTCCTTCAAGTACAGGATATAACCTTTTAGACAATCGTCCTGTTTCCTGAGATTTCACTTTCGATCTGTCGGCTCAACAGTTAAACTGTTATAGTTATTTTATCTTATAAGAGCATATATGGTAACAGTTAAACTGTTATTCATCAATACGTATTAGTCTTCTTAGGCAAAGTTGTGATATAGAAGTCAGTGTTTTTCTCTTATTTTTGGAAAAAAACAGTTTTAGCAGTTATTCTGGTCGATTTAAGTGTTGGTGTTTGAAAACCGTATGCTATGGAGTGTTATCTTTGATGATCTTGGATATTGCTATTTTGCTATGTGTGTGTTCTTTGTTGATACTTATGTTTGCATAACAGACACTGGACTACTGAACGCTTCTCGTTTGCTCCTTACATTCACATAGGTTCAGTTCTTTCTGGTTCATGATTTCTAATTTAGAGTCAACGTTGCCATTTGTACCATTAAATTTTGAAAACTTTCGTAATTACTTAAAGGAATTAATCTACTGCTAGTGCATTATGTAAACAATTATTTTTTAAACCGTGTACTTAAAGTCTTACGTTGCATCCGTTTTCTAGATATCATCAATTGAATAGTTAATACTTTGAATTCACGTATTTCATAATCTTGTCATCTCTCAGATTATAGAGCTTTGTTTCTTAATGTTTAACACACTATTCTTTCATTCTGGTTACTTCCAAAACTATCATCTTTTCTTATACGATCTATCCATAAGTCATACTTAAAAGGAATTGTTCTTTTTAATGTTTATTTAAAACTGTCTTGCAGCACTTTGCCGGTAGGACACTCTGTTATGTTTGTGCAAGTGCAAGTCTTATTGATTGGATAATAGCTATTGCAATATGATTCATTTTTTTTCAAACTTTCAAATGTATAATTTCGTTTTATAAACGCCCACAAAAGAAAGAATGTGGTGGTGTGCCTTTTTCTTTGACTTTGTCGTTTGGCATAAGCTCCATCCGGAAGTCAGGCACAACTGCTTCTCACCCGACACCAATTCTTACTTCTGGTTTCGGGACATTGGCCCAACCACAACCTGGTAACCGCTTCTGCTGGCGAGCGAAACGAAGTGAGGGGGCTTGCACATCTAGTATGACCAGTTGCCTATTCTATGAGAAGAGAAGGGTGCCGCCTGAGATTGTCTCAAACCAACTGAAAGTAAATGATGCAGACAACGCAACAAAATACCAAACCGGATCGGTCGAGGCCCGGAATAAAAACCAACTCGCACTCCACCGCCAGTCTCACGGGTGGATGCGACAAATTAGCTTCTGGAGTTAATCCACATATTAAGTGGGCAACAAAGGAAACATTTGAACATGGAACGTAAGAACACTCCATGCGTGCGGCAAAGCTCCTGAACTGACACACAAGCTGAAGTGCTACCACCGGGATATCATCGGATGAGCAGAGGTGACTAGACTAGGCTTCGGAGAAACAAGATATGGTGCAGCTTTGGCGATTCTATACATCGCAACGGTGTCGTTAGGAAGGAGGTATCAACAGCGTCATCAGTTGCACCCAGTCTCAAGCAAACTATCTTCCATCCTTATTTCAGCGAGACCTCACAAGATCACCATCATCCAGGTCTACGCAACAAAAATTGACTACGAAGACAAAGAGGTCGAACAGTTCTACGAAGAATCATAGTCAAGGTCTATCCCACTTTTATTGATCTCTTATTAGATTGTGATTAATCTATTCCTCATTGCAGACATTTTAGTTGCATGGTTTAATAATAATGAAAATTAAATTGTAACACTTATTATTAATATAAAAAATATATAACAGGGGGCATTCCGGATACAACCGTGCGCTCGAAAGTGCACTTTTTTTCAAAATACCACGCGCTTTAAAGTGCCCTTTTGACAAAAGCCCCCCCCCCCCCTGCCCCTTTTAAATCCTAGCTGGAGCAATGATTAAATATAATCATTGATGATTCTGTTAAAGTTACATATTTAAAACAGTTACAATATGTGTTACTCATTTATTTTCTTCTGACCCCTTTATAAAACATGGTGTATCTGCATGTGCATCCAATTAACTCAGTAACTGTCCCTTAATTACAGTAACAGCGTTGCCTTTTAAACCCCAACACAATTTCAAAAAGGTCCTGACAAATTAAATGTAGCGGTATTGGCACCATATTTGTCTGTGTTTAATAATCATCTAAATACACTTGAGATTCAGAAAAAGACCTTTAACAAAAAAATATTTTATTTTCTGCATTTTTCCTGCATACATTCATGTTTGTGTATTAACAGTTAACTTCTCCTTTTGATAAATGCACTTCATCATAAAATAAGTAACCATAAGAGCTTTTAATTTACTGGTAATGCACTTTTTTGAAAAAAAGCAGTAAAAGTACAAAAAAAGTGTATTGAATGTGCATTAAATACATTGTCATATACATATCAACGCCTATTAATGAGCAGTTAGTCCTAATATGGTTTACTTATGGTAGAAAACACGCATGTTGTATTGCTATTATTTCAAAATATAGCTACCCATGCAGTTCAATAGACAATTGTAATGTTAAATTAAACACACTATGTGAAGTTGGAATATAGCATCTTTTCAACAATGTATAATGTGCTGTTTTACCTATGTTTATTTATTTTACAAAATTATAAGTAAAATAGACAATGCATTTACAAACTCATTTACTGCTCTGAATGTACTTTTGTAAAATTATGTGTATATTTTTTGTATTTAATAGTAGTACTTTTCGAATGTTTTTTTTTAATACCAGTGTCAGATGGTTTTTTTTGTATCATTTTCATTGTATTTTTAAACTGTGTTCATGCACACATCAACACGGTTTCATTTTTTTAGGATTTAAACAAAAAATCAAATTAAACACCCAGTCTTGAAGTGAAATCAATTGAAATGATACAATTATATATGCAAGTGTCTATTTAACTTATATTTTTTTTAATAATAACAGGTAAAACTGCATGTTATGCAGTGTTGAAAAACACAGTTTATTCCCAAATTGATGTCTTATTCCAACTTCACATAACAGTGTGTTAGTAGAATAATGAAGAAGAACTGAAATCTCAAATTGTATCATATCATTGTTTCTAATCTCTGCATCAGCAGAAACACTTCTCAAAATGAAATGTGCTTTTACCAAAATGCACTTAAATAATTGTATTTTATCTGTTTTTTTTGTTTTTGTTTTTAAAGCGTATCATCTGATTTTTTTTTAAGAGTACACTGTCTTAATTGCATTAATTCTGCATTTTTAGAATCAGATGAAGTTTTTTTCATGTTCTTTCATATTTGGGAGTGAAAACTGTACTTTTTTAATTTTTATAAATACATGTGTACATGTAATCCACTTTTTCTTAGAAAGTGGATTTTTAAGTGCATCTTTGTAAATTAAATGTATTAAGTGTATCTTTTCTAGGTCAAGGCATATTTTTACTTTTGAAACAAATTAACTAATTCTCAAGAGTTTTATAAGTTGTATGCTAACATTTAAATAAGCAAACAAGTATTTTTATTTTATTTTCCATTGGGGGCATACAATCAAAATGTTCACCACATTTCAAACACTGTAGCTAATGAATAGAATTCTCAATGAAATGCTGACAACTTCAAACATCATTCTGTTTAAGTAAGTGCTTCTTCTGTGTTCTCCATATTGCATCCAATTTAATCATTACAAGTTTATTTGTTTATTTATTGTTGAACAAAAAGTTTGTGAAGTAAGAAACTGAAGTAACAACTTCTTCTCTTAATTTAAAGATTCACTAACACAACATCCAGTAAAAACAGTTTCAACAACTTTATTCGCAACAACAGTAAATATTTGTAGTGTTTACAACAATCACACAAATAAATATTATTTAGATATTTTTTTTATAAAAATACTGACTACATATGTGAAAGGCTATTTAAATATCTGTGGAAAATATAGGGATATGGAGAAGCTGTACACAATTTAAGTGGAACATTTTAAGTACAAAAAGGGGCATTATAATTCAGCTAAATGCAGGTCAGAGATAGGAACTTGGTCAGTGAACTCACATAATGACCCTGAATAGATTAGTGCTTTTAAAATGAAAATCTGAAGTAGAAACAGTGATATGAAGATGTTGCATGTTTACCTTAATTTTAGAAACAGCTTATTATTCAAGATATAGTCGAGCTAAAATTAAATAAATATTTTACATTTAAGTTCAAATATAAAAAAATCTTCAAGAGTTTCTGCTGTTTTCAACTGCGTGTGTCATATAACGTATTCAGTATTATGGATATGAGAGTCCCATCCACTGCTCCCAAGACTTGTGGCAGAATCCAATCTTATCAAGCTTGTTTGTTGTTGTACACGGACTGGGGCTGGATTCCTATGGAAAGTATCGTGTGTTTAAAATTACCAGTACATGATTTTAAAGCATTTATATACATTTGATAAACTGTGTTTAATTTCCATTTATTAACTGTGTTCAAGTTTTTATTATCTATCGATTTTCATTTGACATATATGATATCAAAGAAAAAAACAAAAACAAATGTGGGAATAAAAAAAGGTGAAAAGTAAATAAATTATAATTGTACGATACCTGTACAATGAAAAATAGTTTTAACTTTAATTATTTGACCCAATATCTATATAAGATTGTAAGACATGATTTATTTAAATAAATAAGATTTTTTTCTACAACAGTTTAAGATCATGATTGAGTTATTGATTATAGAAATAAAGACATTTACCGATCATATGTTTGTTGATTGAACTCATGAAGGCATGTCAAATACGTAAGACGGATGATCTGCTGATTCCATGAAGATCTGCCAGCTTGGAATAGACGTTTCCTTTGCCCAAGAATCTTTTACTGATGTCAGTGATGAGTACCTGCAGGTGTAGGACAATATGAAAAGTGAATAATACTGGTATTAAATATACATCTAATGTAATGAAAAAAAAATATGTTACGGTAGTGTATGTGTGTTCAAGAACAAGATATTCTGATAGCTCAGTTGTTATATCATGATTATAATCACTTTAGTGTTTTGTGGTTGTAGGTTTGATACATGTAACAGTTGCCTAACCGGGCACATTTTACATCATTTAGCAATACATGAATCATTATGACAGAATATTAAAAAAAACATAAGACAAAGAAAAGGCATAGATTGTTACGAGTTGTATAGCCTTGATAACAAACATTAACCAATAAAAAAACAATGCTCCATGGAGTATTTATCCGAACAAAAAACATCCGAAATCACATGCAACGGAGATAAAGGCTTACAGCCAAATTAATCATTTATTGAACAAGTGATTAGAGCGGTGGAAAGCGCATATAATTCAACTGCTGTTGAACACTATAATTGAATCACACACATAATTAACACATATGGTTTGACGTAAATTTTAATGTATGTTGATTTATTTATCCTAATCGAAATATAAACAAAGTGCAGTAACTGACTTATTGATCCCAACGTAAACTTTTTTTCAGAAAGTAATCAAGGTAATTACTATATAAAAAAAAAACATTTTTACTTCCTCTGTTATGTCTTCGATAAAAAACACGGAGCCAAAAGCATCTTACTCGGCGTCTACGCACAACATACGCGGCGTCCATTTTGGTTTCGACGTCACTACGACTGCTACTTACGTCTCGTAAACTTACGAGAGAGTTCTACGATATCGTAAGTTACGAAAGTTTATTGAAACGCAAAATGGTAAGTTGCGATAATCGCAACTGGTTTACGAGTCGTAACATACTTACTAGAGCTTATTGAAACGGTCCCCGGATCTATAATCAACACTAACCTATTATTCTCTATAAAAAAAGGTGTTGATGAATAATAATAAATATGTTTTAAATACAAGTCGAACTTGTACTTGTTTTCTTTCCTTTTCATCGCAGTTGGTGAAATAATGTGAACAAGATGAAGGCTGAGAAACTGCTGTTGTAAACTAGCAACCCAACTGAGACCTTTCTCGTTAGAAAAGCCACTGGTATGTGCATTTGCTTTTCTACTATTTAGCGCATTGATACAATTATTGTACTGGCTTATTGTTGAAATGCACTTACTTAGATTATTTGATTTGTATATACATCATTTCTAGTTCTCAATAAAGTATACAAGATTTCATGCTCGCTTTGATTTATGTTTGGATTGTTTTATTTTCTTATTTTTGTTTGTTTTCATTCCAGAATGTCATACTTTTTATCTCTGAGTTGTTTCCTTATTGTGCTGGAAAATACTTGCCAGGATACTACAGCAGTTTTGAATTTTGAATTCTAATATCACTTGAAAATACTGGCAAATAATAATGATGGGACAATTAAAATTAAGATGATTGTCTTCTTGATTAAAACTAAAATTTACCGTAACTGTCTTGATGGTCGTGATACCATTTTAGAACTGTTCGGCATTGTGAAAAACATGAACAGATTGTATCTATAATTTTACTTAATGGAACATTTACGTGTTGTTATTTTCAGGTACGGTATTTTTCATCTTGTCCGTAAGATCCGTAAGAGAACGTGACTCTAAGTCAAATAATGCCTACGTGAAGCACTACATGATCCGAAGACTGGATAACGGAAACGTCTATATCACTCCGAGGCGAACCTTCGACGGTGTGTTTGATCTGACTGCCCATTACAAAAGTACGTATATTATCGATGTAAGTACTGTATAACGTCATCTAATATGATAATATACACATCTTATCCAACCTGTATTTAATTGACAATTAACAATTAAAACAAAATAGTGTAGCGTAAACATTGCAAAACGTTCTCATCTGAAAGATCAACATATGGTCAATGAAGCATATTGGACATGAGCAAGTTTATATCTCCTTGCAGACATCTTTCGTTTATAAAACTCCAAGTACCACCTGTATAATACCACTTTTAACAGCATTCCTGTTTACTTATTCAGTATGGACGTTCATAAATTATTTGTTTGTTGAATGCATTTTAATCGCTCCAAAATAATTGATGTTATAGTATTTAATACAGCTTATCCCGAACGTCCACAATACAGCTTTTTAGTCTGGCTATTGAGTTGAAACCAATTAATTGAGCTCGATTGCATCGAAAAACTTAGGATTGTTGAGAGGCTTTGGAATCCGTTATCTATGTAGATCCAGTAATTGTCTTTGGAGATCTAAAGAGGAGATCTCAGTAATGGGAATTGCACGCGGTCGCTATGGGGGAGGGGTGCAATATCCACTGCGCCATGGCAAATTCTTAATGTTTGTGTAACTATATAAAACCATGGTTGCGGCGTTTTCATGACACAGCATCATAGATTAACTAACATGATGCTTTTTTGTAAAGCTTGTTAATAAATATTTCTTATATGATGCTATTTTTGTAAAGCTTTAAAACAAATAGACAGGATGTAGTCGATACTTGTGTTTTTGTTTCATTGCATCGATACGTATTCATAGCATAAGTTAATTTACAAAATGAAAGAGTAATATATACATAATCCAAGATATATGTATAGCCATCTGTTCTCTTCTGATTTGATGCATTTGCGGCGATTTTGGTTTAACTAAGATTTAGAAAACCAGACCTCAAGCTTGTGAGGTACCAAGCCCATGCTGCCCCTATAACACAAACAAACTAAGTTTTAGTTGTATGGAATACAATCATTGTAAAATAATAAACTACGTGCACGTTTAACACCTATACAGAGGCACTGGCGTTTGTATAAACAGCCATTGTTTATCAATGTCTTTATACTCCAGTAAGAGTTTTAAAGACATCAATCAAATTAAAAACACATTTTGGAGATAATTTAAAATTAAAAAGTGAGTTCCCTATTTTGAATAGGAACATTATTGTAAAACAGGAAACAAGGTCACGTAGTAGTTAGGTCTTTGAAGCTGATAGTGTTGAAAAGATGTACTTTTCAGATGATGTTTCTTATGGCAATTGTTGTAAACTTACGCTCCTTGTCCAAAGATTCTCCCTGAAGCTTGTACAGTTGATGACGGTCTGCCCGAAGTCGGAGGTGATCTAGATCATTATGGATCTGATGGTGAAAGGGGCGCTTCTGGATTAGCTTCGTCATACACAAGATGAAGACCATCACGTTCAATGGCGTCTCTGTCATTTAAGTACAAAGCCTCAGTTATGTTGTAGATGACCATGACGATCCTTAAAGAGACTTGCCCACATATTGTCGAAATGCCTTTTTTTCATGTTTGCCATTATCATCGATTAATAAAACATAGAAAAAAACTACTGTCAATTAGATAGCCAATACCAGTAACGACGAAGAATTCATTTCGTTTTTGTGTAATGATCATTAGAAACTGAAATATAAATTAAAGGTTTAAAACTCTAAACCAATTAATATATTGGAATGTTTCTGCTTTTTGTTGGTCAATTTGTGATAGCACGTGGGTCGGTCATACAAAATGTAAAATACATGTCCATTATCGAATGGTTTGAAACCCGGTGGAGGGCCAACCTGTTTCCCTTTTTTCTTGTTTAAATTCTATTCTTGTTATTATACTTTATCTTAAAGCTACCTTTTGTATATTTTACTCGTAACATTATCTTGTTGTCACCAGAATGTTTGGTTAACTCAAAACTAATATATTTTACGAGACATCTTAAACAGGTTGAATGCCAAAACAATTGATCCCTTAAGCTCTGTTCGGTAGCAGTGTGAATGCATATGCATACGGAACTGGGTTTTCATTAAATAAACCAAAGTAGAAATGTACTGCAATAAATATTTTTGATGCCCAACCATGATTTACAATGACTTTCGTTGATTTTTTGGTCTCTTTGGTTCATTTTAATTTAGTATTTATAGTAAGAACATTCCAGTTCCCAATTCGATTTGAATAAGGAATACGGAACCGGCTCCATATTCCTTATTCAAACTGAATAAGGAACTGGATTATCATTACTTAAAACTAGGTAGAAACGTATTGTAATGAGTATTTTAAATATCCAGCCTATATGTATATTCATTTATATGTGGTACACTTCGGATCAATTTTATTGATGTTTAAGTAAGAAAATGCCAGTTCCTTATTTGGCTTCAATAAGGAATAAGAATCTGGTTCCCTTGTCCATATTCAGCCGCAAAAGGAAATGGAGTTTTAAAAAAAATGAAATGTACTAGATTGCATTTTTATATCACATACATGTTAAATAAGTGTACAGACTTTAGGTTTGGTTGATTTGAAGTGAGTATTCGAAGTAGATAATGCCGGTTCGGTTTATACAAGAAATCCTATTCAAACGTTAAGAAGAAACATGAATATGTATCGTAATACATGCATTAAATGTATTCTTGTTATTTTGTTTTGATTTACGTAAGAATTGTATGCATTATTTGTTTTAAAAAACCTTATGTTAAATATACTAAGCATGAATAAGGAATAAGGAACTGTTCCTTATTCCTTATTCGAATAAGGAATAAGGAACTAGGAAAAAGGAACCAACTTACTCTCCATCCATTTTTGCTGTGTGGTCGGTAAAAAAGATTTCTTTCCCATTATTGACGATTGCGACTTTTATAGTTATATTCCGCGTGAGTAAAAAGGCAACTCATGACACTGATTTATGTCGTGTTCTGAGAAAACTGGGCATAATGATTGTGCGTAAATTGTCATCCCAGATTAGTCTGTGCAGTCCGCACAGGCTTATCAGGGACGACAATTTCCGCTGTTATGACATTGTTCGTTTAAATGAAGTCTTTTCTTAGCAAAAATCCAATTTAGGCGGAAAGTGTCGTCCCTGATTAGCCTGTGCAGATTGCACAGGCTAATCTGGGATGACAATTTACGCACAAGCATTATGCCCAGTTTTCTCAGTACACGACACATTTATGACCCTTCGAAGTCGTATTTCAAAATGCATCAGCTTTATAAGGCTAGTCGGTGTTAGTAAGCGACAATCGGTGTGTTTTTCTGGAGCTGACAACATGGCCGAGCTGTTGATTGCGCTGTTTCTCGTGAGCTGCTGCCTGGTGGCTCTGCCGCAAGCTGAAGGTATGGTAATAATGTTTGATGTGAAGTCTATGAAAATAATGGTTATGGGTATGCTATTATATTTCGGAGTGTTCGACGCGATAGTACGTTGGCGACAATGCGATAGTACGATGGCGACAATGCGATAGTCATATCGTACTGATGCCATCGTATTGTCACACTGTCGTCATAGTAATATTGCATTGTCACCATCGTACTATTGCACTGTCGCCATCGTATTGTCGCACTGTCGTCATCGTATTATCGCACTATCGCTTTGTCGCCATTGTACTATTGCACTGTCACCATCGTATTTTCGCACTGTCGTCATCGTATTGTCGCACTGTCGTCTTTGTATTCTCGCACTCTCGCATTGTCGCCATCGTACTATCGCACGGTCGCCATCTTATTGTCGTACTGTCGCCATCGTATTGTCGCACTGTCGTCATCGTATTATTGCACTCTCGCATTGTCGTCATCGTATTATCGCATTGTCGCCATCGTACAACCGCACTGTCGGCATCGTATTGTCGAACTGTCGTCATCGTATTCTCGCACTCTCGCATTGTCGCCCTCTGGATTTTAATGTGTTACCACGATGGCCCTAACGGTATTCCTTAGTATTCCGTAGATTGTAAACGTTATCGTACGTCGACGTCCCGCTTACATTACTTTAATAGCGGGCGACGTAAATGCACTGGTACAAATGAAAGGGATGGGTGTTGATTTGCTTCGAATATAATAAGCGCAGGTGAGTTTTAACAACATGTTGTCACAGTTTGGAAGGAGTGTTTTACGTTATGTGACGTTTCGTAAACACTGAGGTATTGGCTTTCCTTAGAAGACTTAAGGCGACGCTGGAGTTTGTGTGATATTTGTTTTGCAACTGGATATCATTATTTAACCGTTGATAATATTTACACGTATATGAAGTGAAACATGACTCACAGTATTTTACCAAGAAGGGATCGGGGCATTGCTAGGTAAATAAAAAAAAGCATTTAAACAAGTGGTAAATTCCAAAAAGGACAAAAATAACGCGAAAAACCAGGATATTTAAGCTCATTAGTATCAGTTTCGTTGAAAATATTAAAAACTATAAACGTTCGCACTTTAATGTTATTGCTATTAATGTATTTAAGAGAGATTGATTAATATATCTTATATTTTTACCTTTCAATATCTTCCATTTCACGTACATGTTATTACAGTACACTGTAAAGATTAACACAAATATTAAAGCAGAATATGCGTATGAATCTGTGTGTAAGCATGTAGCATTTAATGTTAAGTACTTAACAAACGAATTTGAATAAATATTAAATTAAAATGATCAACTTAGTGGACATGCATAATGTATTTTTATTCGTTATCCATTAGAACGATTTTTCAATTCGTAGATTTTATACAAGTTTTCGCTTTAATTTGTATTAAGTATTTACTAATATCAATGTAAAATTGTCAATCAATATACACAATATGTAATTTGTATGAAACCTGCTTTCAAAACTATTCAGGTTGGTTAGAGACTCTGAATTACTTCAATCAGGAAAGCAACAATATATAAAATATGCTTGTACTTCCAGTGTTTAATTATACACCGAAATACGCATTATAACATCTCAAAGAAGTTACAATAAGTGTATTATTTTGAAATCAAGGCACACCTTCAGACGTGAGTATGGTCACAAAGAAAAAACACGTGACCAGGTGAGCAATTAGGCTGGCAGTCTCCAAGATACTAGAAACACCTGTTGTCATTCGGTGTTTGCAGTCGAAATATCTGATAAATGCTATATGAGAGCACGTTTTACTCGATTCAAACAGGATGTTTTTCAGTGAAGTGTTGTCGAGACCATAAATCGTTGTTAAATCATCAGTAACAAACAGGATATTTTTCATCGTATTTCAAAATGCATCAGCCTTTATAGGGCTAGTCGGTGTTGGTAAGCGACAATCAGTGTGTTTTTCTGGAGCTGACAACATGGCCAAGCTGTTGATTGCGCTGTTTCTCGTGAGCTGCTGCCTGGTGGCTCTGCCGCAAGCTGAAGGTATGGTTATTATGTTTGATGTAAATTCTATTAAAATAATGGTTAAGGGTATTCTATGTCGGAGTGTTCTTTAAGAAATATTACAGAAAAAAATAGTGGTTTATCTACAATTAAAGAACTCTTTGTGGTTGAGAAAATATAGATTTTGTGGCTGATTAACCAAGCAGTAAAACGAAAAGAAGTCGTTTGATGGCCGATGAACACTGATGCAGATTGTAAACAATATTCAATAAAAAATATTTAATTCAAATACGGTAAGGAAAATGTTGTTTGTAATCGCATAGCGTACTTCTAGCTTCGATTAGAATTTTGATTACTTATTGGGTTGTTTAACACCATAGTTGTGTTATTTTCATTAACCCATTTATGCCGAGTGGACTCTCCCATCCTTCTAAATTAAATCAATTTATTTCCAAAATAAGGGATGTCTAGTATATTTATTTCTATATTTAGAATATTTCTTGCAGAAATTCCTTTAAGCAAACAGCGCAGTCCCTGATGATGCGGCGTCTCATCTGGGTCTACGCTGTTTGCCAAGGCCTTTTTTTTCTAGACGCTACAAAGGCATAATGGGTTAAATAAATAGCGAGTGCGAAGTGTGGTGTAATACAATATATTTATATACATTGTATATAACAAAAAAAAAATGTTATATATAATGTACTTGATTATTGTGTTCAATTTTATATGTGAAATGTAATCCTAAATAGGACTTTTTTTCTGTTTTTAATGCTTCGAATATTACAATCATAAATTAAGTAACAAGTCAACCCATTAACAATAAATAAAATGTATGGACAGACGAAACTGGTTTGTTATTTAAATCTATCTTTTTCATAAATCACATCCTGTGCACGTTTCCCTATTTCAGCCCAGGAATATTGCTTGTGCCAATCTTCATGTAGTGATGTGCATCCGTGGTATGAGTTTGGCCCGTGTGGTGGACAAGATGCACATCTGACACGTTGCTGCTTTGCTGGCAGGGCTTTCAGATGGCCCCTTACCAGGTACCGTCAGCTTGTATGTTTTTTTAAGTTGTACAAATATGTCCGCGATTCGTATTCTCGGTACCGTTAGATTTGTATTTTAAAATGTGTTATACGTATGCAAATGCTGACAACAATTTGAATGGGTACTGTTATTATAAAATATGTGAAGTGTTGTTTTCAATTGTACAGTACGTGTAAATATGTGTAAATAAAAAGTTATTGTTTAAAGCACGGGAATATATTTCATGAAATATGTTGTATACATGTATTAAGATTTGAGTATTGATACATGTGTTATTATGATAAAATTTGATTCTTTAAAATATTGCGTTTAATGTTCATTTAAACTTTATTAACCAACTACTTAACTAATTAAGCATAATTTCAATTATGATACAGTAATAGTGTTCAATTGATGTTAATCTAATTTATAATCTAGAATATTATTTATAAGTCTATAAACAATTATTGTATATTTAATTTCAGGTGATGATGACTTTTTATAACACAAGTGTTTCTTCTTTGTGCTGATATGTAGCAAGCATAAATAAAACATATTGAAATAAATAGAATTGTTTCTGTTGGTATTTAAAGCTACAATGCTCACACTAGATAAGTTGTCATTTAAAGGATTGTCACCGAAATAAGAATGTAATTGTTCCCCTAGGAAGATGGCATTATCTTTTTAGTGTACACTTTTTATTTTCAAGAATTTTTACAAGAATAAAGCACTGTTACATCGTCAGATTTAATGTTAATTAACCCGTGTGTATTTAAAAAGATACTGTCACACAAATTGTAATGAAACTAGTATCAACATGTTCAACGACGTTTCGCAAGCACATATTCAAGCTTTCTTATTGTCTCATTCGTATACATATATACATAATTATACATATACACATATGCACATACAACATGCATACGACCATTGTATTGAAGAATTTTAAGACTATTACATATTTACACAAAGTATTTAAAGGTAGGTGAACATCGCTAATCGTTAATTAAAAACTGCTATAAGACTGATGAATTTGTAAAATACTGAGAGTAGTAAATCGGGCCCTTATGCGCGTATAACAAAAATCATTATAAAATACCGAATATCATCCAAGATCAGATCTTTGGTGAACTGATAAGCAATTATTTCCTAAACGCAAATAAAAGTACATATAATTAAAGAAAGTACAATGCCATTATTAACACAGGAATAAAATACGACGTTGTAGAATATTAAAACAGGTTTTGGCACAATAACGTATCATTTCAGTATTTGTGAAAAGGAATATCAATCGTTCATTTTTAGACATTCTAGCAAATGTATTATCTACAAGCTTAGCCTTCTCAAATAAAGAGTGTAACAGTATGATTCTTAACTGTTATGGCATCATTCCTTTAATTATATGCTAAAATGTAAAAATAAAGACTATTTGCACTGAAGTTACTGTTACCAATTTGTTAAAATGATGTTGATCCGCAACATATTTATACAAGATACAAGAAAATTTATTTAACGTCGGACATGATAAACACAAACATAAGCTAATAGCTTTTTTCCGACAAACAAAAGAACATGGTATACATAACAAAATAAAAGCAGCTGTAAGATGAAAGCACATGGTAATCATGAAACAAAGACATGCATGGCAAGACACAGTAAAACAATGACGGATTTAAGACATTATGTTATCACAGTTAATACATATTATATAGTTAATACTAAATACAATCACAGGGGAAAGTAACGTACCATGGATAGTATATGGGCCCAGGAGCCCAATATATTCAAATAAATATATAAAATGATGTTTAATGAGAGAAAACTTGACAAAGAGCCATGAAAAAAACACCCTCTGATATTGGAATATATACAAGGTCATTAACTAGAATTTATCATAGACCTGTCTTCGCGGGCCGCAAAAATGTCAAAAATAGCTTTAATCCAAAGCATCCCTTGGTCCTCTTATGGGAAATTGAACACCTTTCAACAAGAATTTACTCCAGAAAATCTGTCCAGCCGTTTACTCACAGTCGGTCCATAACCGAGCAATATTTAGAGCTTTTTTGTCCATCCGAATAAATGTAGAACAGACTTTCAAACAATATTTTTGAGTTTTCTCCCCTTAATCGATAGCTCGCGTCCTATTCCTTTAAAACAACGAGGCATGTCACATAATGCATGCATATGCAACCACTTACCCCTAACAACTTATTCCAAAAGTTAATATTTTCCTTGCAACAACTGTTTTAACCCTTATTTTGATTTACTTGAAAACGTAAGTCGCCATTGCTCTTGAACATGGCTTAGCAGTGAATTACACTGACAGAGCCAGGCACAGACTCATCCAATCAACAACAACGATGACGCTTTGACAATTGTAAATACATGCAAAATACTTACTCATTCTGATTGTATTGGAATTAGTTTTTTAGGGGTAAGTGATTGCATATGCAACTCCAATAGTCCACGAACTGAAGAACGAGCTGAAGGGCTTCCGCTGGGACACCATCAGACTAGCCGAGGTCAGGTCACAAGGCTTCGGAGAAAAATCAACCGTCGGAAGGCACAAGATATGGTTCAGCGGGAGGAGTATATATACATTACCATGAGGTTGCTTTCATCGTTAGGAGGGAGGTAGTCAACAGCTTCATCAGTTGCACCCCAGTCTCCAGCAAGGACATCTCCATCTGCATCTCAGCGATACCTCATAACATCACCATCATCCAGGTCTACGGACCTACATCAGACTAAGGTCGACGAGGAGATTGACCAGTTCTGTAAAGAAATTAGAGCGCTTCATAGTCAAGGTCTCGACGTGAACAGCGACCTGTCATGCTCCAAAAGAGTAAATATACAACCAGATCGATTTCTTACTGGCATCGCAACGGTTCAAGTCCAGCATCAACCAGGCCGGCACAATAATGTTTCCTGGTGCAGTCATTGGCAGTGACCATCACTTAGTGCTCACCACCATCAAGCTGATGTTAAAAAACAAGCGCATCACCAAGAACCCTCATAATACCGGTAGATTTGACTTGAAATTAGATTTGAAACTCAAAGATCCTGAGATAACATAAATATTTCAAGCACATGTAGGCGACAAGTTTTCAGCCATGAACATCATTGACAATGACATCAACACCATCACCAACAACATCAATGATGTCCTGCTCTTCATGGGCCAAAAGGTTCTTGGGAGAGAGAGAAGGAAGAATCAGCCAAGAGTGACGACCATGGATATCTGTGACCAAAGAAGAGCGCTGAGGCGTGAGAAGTACACCAGCCTAGACTATAGGATAGAATACAAGAAAGCGAACAGGGAGGTGAGGAAGAAGATGGTAGGAAAATTGAATTGAGAAGACGTGTATCAACATTCACAAAGAGATGACCACAGGCAGTAGTAAGAAGGCATACAGAACCATCCAAAATACCAGTCAGCCCAAGGCCAGTGTTATAGCATTCTTGAACAGATGGACTCAATACTGCACTGACCTCTATAATTACCTTTTTCAACCAATCCTCAGTCCCCTTTAGATGGATCCCAGACCAGAGACGGACGACGAAAGTCCGTCCATACTCAATGCAGAGGTGGACGAGGCAGTGCACAGCTTGAAGGCAGGCAAATCTTCGGGATTGGACAACGTCCCTTCCGAGCTGACCAGGCACAGAGGAGAGACATCGACTGCAGCAATGGTGGCACTATTCCAAAAGATCTGGGAGGAGACGAAGTGGCCAAGGAGTGGACCCAGTCTCTGTTCATCTCCATATCGAACAAGAGATGTGTTTGTCAGAAACACAATGCCCCCTACTGCGCCGCTTTGATTTTTTTTACCTTTGACCTTGAAGGATGACCTTGACCTTTCACCACTCAAAATGTGCAGCTCCATGAGATACACATGCATGCCAAATATCAAATTGCTATGATCAATATTGCAAAAGTTATGACCATTTTTCGAAACCTAAACGCAAGACCTAAACGCAGAGTGTGACGGAATTTCAGACAGACGGACTGACGGACAGTGCGATCACTATATGCCCACTTTCGGGGGCATAAAAAGGGCAACCTAAAACTGTGCGAGATTTACCGAACCATCAGCCTCATGAGTCATCCCAGAAAAGTCATACTATGCATCAACCGATTGAAAAGTAAGGCCGATGAACTGCTGGCGGAAGAGCAGGCTAGATTTAGAGCTGTGCGGGGCACCTTGGGACAGATCTTCAACTACAAAGTCATCATTGAGACACCTGCAACACGAACATGAGATTTGCCACAACTTCATCAACTTAAAGGAAGATTTTGACCGCGTGTGGCATGATGTCCTATGCAGGTTCTGAGATGATTCAACATGGACGAAAGGCTGATGCAAGTCATCCAAGAACTCTACTGAAACACAAGCAGCGCAGTACTTCTCAATGGAAAGAAGGATGACTTCTTCAGGAAATGAGTGGGCGACCGTCCGGATGTCTGCTCTCCCCCGTCCTATTTAACCTTTTCCTTGAGAAGATAATGCAGAAGACCCTCGAAAACCACACCTCTATCTCAATTGGTGGAAAATCTCATCTCCAACTTGAGATTATCTGATGGCATTGACCTCATGGGTGGCAAAGCAGTGACCTTCAAGATCTCACTAACAGACAGGAGCATACGGAATGAAGATCAGCATAAAGATGGAAGTCGAAGATCATTGTGAAAAGCACAAACAACACCAGTGCAGACATCATCGTGAACAGCGAGTAGATGGAAGAAGTGACCAGCTTCAAGAAGTTGAGAGGTCTGAATAAGAATTACCATGGCAACCGCAGCGATGGCCAGACTGAGCAGGTTGTGGAAAGCAGCTCCATCAGCTTCCCCACAAAGTACAGACTCGACAAATCTCTCAAAGTCTCCATCCTTCTGTACGGCTGCGAGACCTGGACGCTTCACACGGACACAGAACGCAAGAACAGGCTTTTGAACAAAAGTGTCTCCAAAGACTGCTCCGAATCCCCTTCATTGAGCGCAAGACCGCAACATAACTGCAACAATGTTTGGCCCACAAGAGCCCCTCCTGGCAAACGTCAAAAGCTTGCTTGGTATAGACAAGTCACCAGAAAAGATTCTCTGTGCAAGACTGTGCTCCAGGTCACACTTGAGGGAGGTCGCCGCCAAAAACCTCAGCCCACAACAGACCTGACTGGCGGAGGATCTATGTGCCCCCCCCCCCCAAACCAGTCAAGGGAATGATGATGAGTGGTCCGGTTTCGAGCTAAGCCAAGATGTCATTGAGATAAATGTTATAAACATGTTTCATCAACATGCCGTCTCAGAGTACATGAAGACAATTAAGACATACGTGCAACAAGCCTTTTTTTAGTTATTAAGGTATTAAACTAACGAGAAATATTTCGTGAGTAATTTATAAGAAAATGCAACACTTATTATGTGTAACTAAGTATTGAAAACATTATAAAATGTTTAAAAATAATGAAGTTAACTGTAAAGAATTATTGCTGTAAAGACAATGGTTCGTGATATGAACATNGATTGTCCCGCATAAGAAATGAAGGCGTGAGCTATATTTGTAATTTAACGCATTTTGGATGAACTTTTTGCAATATTGCAAAATGTTCTGGAACAGATAGTAAAATAACAATTAATCAAAATTTCTCATATTCCGCGAAAATATAGTATGGCATTAAACTAAAAAGGGGATTTAAGAAAAAGCAGTCTACTACGTTTTATATGAAAAATGGAATCATAGCGATGCCTGATTATATAATGTATAACCTGTTTATAAATATGTTACATGCAGTATTTGATAAAACAAATCTTCTATATTGTATCGCTATTGCTTATCGTAGTCAGGACTTGAAGACATAAACGTATTTTAAAGTTGTTTCAAACGTTTTCAAGCTTAGTTTATTCGAATCTCTAAATAAGGAATGTCATATGGCAAATTATATCCACGGAATCAATACATAAAATAAATACATGAAGACAATTAAGACATACGTGCAATAAGCCTTTTTTTAGTTATTAATGTATTGAACTAACGAGAAATATTTCGTGAGTAATTTATAAGAAAATGCAACACTTATTATGTGTAACTTAGTATTGAAAACATTAGAAAATGTTTAAAAATAATGAAGTTAACTGTAAAGAATTATTGCTGTAAAGACAATGGTTCGTGATATGAACATTTTGAATCTATACGCATACGATTAGAATCAGATACAGTTTTCTTCATAACAAGTGCTATGTAGACGTTTCCATGAACATCAATTACCATTGGAATAGTATTATGTTGATTCTCATAAAAATATGAAATCGCACGAATTTATTCAACGAAAAACAAGCCTAAACACCTTTAAATTGTAAAAGTTGACGTAAAGAGCGTTTCAGTGCACGTCACACTTGAATAGTAGTGTTCTTGCCATCGAAAGGTTATCTTGACATTCTCTGTTCATCAATCATATAAATAGAGACAAGATTACTTAATGCTCAGTAAACAAGACATTGTCTTAAATACAATGACAACTGTTTCAACTCTAGTGTTCGTTGCATCATGTCACAACTATTTTTTCTATGAAGGGTCGAATTAATGTATATGCAAATCAACCACAATATTAAAGGGACCTTTTCACGGATTGTGGCATGTATTGAAGTTTGTCATTAAATGCTTTAATTGATAAATGAAAACATTTTAACTAAAAACCTCCAGTAAAAACCAGAATAAAAGAAAAGAAAGAAAAAAAGTGATCCGCAACTGGGCTCGAACCACTGACCCCTGGAGTTAGAGTCTATCGGTATTAAAACAGTCATCGTGACAGGCGCCTTTGTTGCACCTGGCGCTCGGAACGCATTCTGGCCTAAGGGAGCGTGAACGCAGTCACCGTGACAGGCGCCCTTTTCGCACGTGGCGCTCGGACCGTTCCGACCGCACTCTTTCACGCAATCCGCGTCAACCGCGCACACGTTCGGGATGAGGCAGTGGCACAATAAAAGCCAATCAAAGCCCAATACAAAGTTAGGGTGGCACTGGGGCACCTCACCAGGGTTGGTGCAAACTGCGGCGGCACAGGCAGCGTCAGATGTGCACGGCAGATGGATGGGAGACTCAGTCGTGGTGCTTGGTGTTGTCGCGGTTACAACAAGATGAACGCAATAGATCAATACATTTTCGGAGTGTATAATTTCGAACAAAGTGTAATAACATTAGAATGACATCGAACACTTACAATGGGGTTTGAATTCATTGTCGTTTGATATCAAATGAACAAACGATTTCGTAATTAAAGGGGTTCAGGTGTGGTTGATCTATGTTTAATTTATTTGTTTTTGTCAAAAGGCGAACCTTTAGTTTATATATAATAAAATAACCACATACTGTAATAAATGCATTTGAAATTGTTTGTCTAAGTCGCATTGAGCATATGGTTTTATATTCAAATACGGTATATCTGTAGGAAATGTTATTTATTATTTACTTTCACATTAACAATTAGTAGAGCGTTACAATTTTATTCCCAGTAAATTGCCATTGCAATGTACATCAACGTTCTCTGGAAATATTTGAAATCAGTGTATATCAAACACATGATAGAATTTCAACTTTTCAACTCAATAATTTACTTACCTTACGCAATGCAGCAAAACATAACAACCACAGGTAGTCCACAGTTCATCTTGTATGTTATCCTTGTACTTGTTTTCTACGTTAAGAAAATGTGATTGTAATTACGATCACACTCGCTTATATCTACAATTTTTATAGGATCGTCGCGTAATGCGAAATGAATTAAACACGCATCAAACATATCTTGTTGTGACAGAAATACAAGGACGCAAACCGCGTCATACGAATGTTGTTGTGGTTGAAATTCGTTGTTATTCATATTTTCATGAAAAAGGTGACCGAACTAATTATATCATTGGCAATGAGTAACGTCATTAACCAATTTAGCGAATCTTATTTGCACTGTGTGTGTATTTCGAAGTTTATGAGATCCTTCCCGAACCAGAGGATACATTTTGTGTTGCCCTGGAGTGTGCCCCAGCACTCCTACCTTATTAACTTACTAGACTCATGAAAGAAGTTGCAATTTTTGAATTATAGCTGCAATTTCCAGTAACTTCGCTTTTTCTGAAAGATTTTTTTTTTGTCTTGTGTTGTGGGGGGAAGCCAAAGTACCCGCAGGAAACCCCACCTGTCCGGTATGGTAACCGCCTACCAAACTCACCTGCTTCTGGGAACGGGAATTGAACCCGGGTCGCCTGGGTGAGAAGCGAGTGTACCAACCACTGCGCTAGCCGGAGAGCCTCTTATGCACACTATCATCAATGAAATACTTTATCACATGCCATACCATGTTTCCCATGTAATATAACCATTTCTTTTATACCTAATGATAAAATATGACATTTCTGCGGTGAAATAACAGCAGTGAAAAGAACAAAATTGTTCTTTTCACCGGTGAAAAGAACAAATTTTCGGAATTTCTTTTTCTATTTTTAGATTATCATATCAAGATGTACTTCCCTTGTTTATATCCTTGTTTATTTTTTTTCTATGATCACGAGCAAAATAAAATCGATTATCAACCGAATCCAACATATTTTCTTTTAATTTTATGCTTTTTTACCGTTTATTTACATTGTTAAAGAGTTTAACTGAAGAATTTCCCTAGAATAATGACTTCATTTCGTCAACAAAATGACGTCAAAAATGACTTCATTTCAATGTATTGAGGCACGCCACGGTAGAGAGGGTCACTTTTCAGCGAAAGGGAAATTATAATTAATTATTTTATATATTATTTTATTTTCTTGAAAATGGGGCATAAAAGAAACAGAAAATGTATTCATGTCTGTGTAAGATCGTTTGTTATTTCACTCGTGATCATAGATAAATAATATTTTCACTCGTGGCTGCGCAACTCGTGAAAATATAGTTTCTATGATCACTCGTTAAATAACAAACGATCTTACACTGACATGAACAAATATCCTCTATTACACATATTTGTATATTGAACATGTGTAATATACTTTTTAACGTTTTCATTGGCTTAGTTTTCGTTTATTGACCAATCGCATTTTGTTATTTTGCTAAAATGACGTTGCAACGTCAAATGACGTCACGAAATGTAAACAACATTCGGGATTTATCATTCTGTTTGCGTAAATATTTATTTAATTTGCTCATTTTAAAGCATGTGATAAAAAAGATCTGACACTCGTTGTCATATCATACCATATTTTATTAAACTCGTCCAGGAAATTCGTTAGTTAGCTCGCCAAAGGCTCGCTTACTAACACAATTCCTGAACTCGTTTAATAAAATATGGTAGGATATGACAACTCATGCCAGATCCTATATGTTCAATCAATCCCCTAACAAAAAACACTTTAACATTTACTATACACCTCAATGTTGGGTTTAGTGACAAATGGCCCCTTTTCTGCCGGACTAAAACGTCTGCCTCCGTAGAAACATTGTCTTCTTCGCATGATGAACAACGGTAGCTACTAATTTCTTCAGACCATTTTTGTCGTGAAGACATAGACATTTTAGCTATATGGTTAAATGTCAAACAAAAATTGATTTATCTCTCGTCTACGTTCAGCTTTGATAAGCCGCTATCAAAGGTTAAGACGGTATCACAGTGCAACACACCAGGACGTGATAAACAATGTTTGAACATGTAACGTTCAAATATCTATAGATAATGAAAGTACATGGAGACATAATAACGTTCTATTTCAAAGTGTTGTCTCAGTAAATAGGTAAATTATATAAACGAGAGGACGGTGCCTAGTGTAATTACAACTTTCAGCATTGCTTTGGGATCAGTCGCTGTTTGTATATTCGTATATTATAGCAACCAAGAGTAATTTAAATCATAAGTTGTCATATCTCGTGTGCAAACCTAACCGTTGATTAAACAATTACATTTATTATTATGTATAATATATTGAATGAACATAATCCCGGGGTCTATATAAGGTATTTATTTACAAAAACAATAAGAAATAAAATTGATGATGTAGAAGTGTGTTGAGTATCATTCACTTACAGATGACAACACATTCATCATTTTGAAGTTCAAAGCTGCGCTTCTCCAAAATAAGCTCCAGCTTAAAATAGAAATAACATATGATATACATTAAACCAATAAATTATTAGTAAACATATATTTTCAATAGTTTTTATTTTTCCATTTTTTTCACAGTGAAACTGATCCAGATAATGTGACTGTGTGCAAGAACATCATCATACATTCGAAAAGAGCCTGTTAGATAGGTATGAATTTCGTGGTATGTGTCCTGAAACTTGTGCAATAACGGTTTCTTGAAATAATCTACAAGCAAGTAGTTTGTCGCATATACAATACGTAAACATATACACTATACAACTTTTTAAGGATGAATCATTCCTACACATTCAGAAGATCAAGACTGCTGAATTATTGAATATGTCCCAGTTTAAGTTACATTCAATTCAGCAAACAATTTAGTTAATTTTAGTTCTTGTTGTCGATATATTTTACTCTGATGATTCATATAAATCGGACTGGTGATAGGATAATCAAAGATCAAATCATAAGGATATTACAAAAAGTCGTTATAACATGTTCTTTAAATTAATTATTGTGCAGTTACACCATTTATTCGCGAATTTTTATTATCATACACAATGCAAATGAACGGTATTATGAAAATATAGCAGTATACTTCAATATTGAATAGTGAAAACTGAACATATTTATTATGAATTCCAGTAGCACATCGTCATTTCCACTTGGTTTCGGACATTTGCAATTTATAAATACGCTCCTGGGACAACCATTTATGTAGAGAAATTATCATTTTATTACCTACAACATGCTGCAAAGTTGAAAACGCGAATTAATAATAAATGTAATACATACTAATACTATGCAAAAATACGCATTGACTTCTAGCAATCTAATATGCTATATTCACTTCTCCGCTATACAATATGTACAAACCAAACCAAAATCACAACCAGCTGTTATTGGCTGCACTTTAAGGTAGCCAGAGTTCAATTAACGATCTTACCCTATATGAATCAAATATATGCTGAAGACTCTTTACATTTAATTTATATACAAGAGATGTGTTTGTCAGAAACACAATGCCCCCTAATGCGCCGCTTTGAATTAGTTTTTTGATCTTTGACCTTGAAGGATGACATTGACCTTGACCTTTCACCACTCAAAATGTGCAGCTCTATGAGATACACATGCATGCCAAATATGAATATTAATATTGATTCAAGTTTTTGACAGACAGACAGAATGACAGACAGACAGGCCAAAAACAATATACCCCCCTTTTTTTAAAGGGGGCATACAAATAATTAACGGTAAATCACACCAGTTCAAAAGGTCCTATATAAACAGTTTGAGCTTTCAATGAGACAAACAAAGCGATTGTGTAGATGACAAAAATATACGATTCTATGTTGGTTTAGAGGAGGTCATATGCAAGCAATAAAGTTGCAAAGAGATGCCACACTTTTGTGAGTATACAATTATTCCTATTGACTGTGTTAATGTTTAAAAAATTATTAAAATATAGAAATTTACTTTTTTAGCTGGGTCTTTTCCTTTACGTTTAATCAAATGATAACATGACATTTCGATGATGATACACGACAATGCGATGATGATAACGAGACAGTACGGTGATGCACTGTCGAGTATCGCGTTCTAAATCAATGATAAGCAACGGTGTTAAAGTCATGCCCACCCCCAAAATAAAATAAATAAATAATAATAATAAAAATAAAATAAAAAAAATGTACACTTATGCATAACAAGCAGGTAAAATTCATGCAATAACAGGTTATATCTTATAAGCTACATTTCACAGAGATTTATTAATATTCTCTCCTTTCAAACCCCTACACCTCAACCGCCGCACAGAGGTATGTTTCTTCATCTCATACATGTACATTTGAACTGGATTCGACATTAGAAACTAATGCTACTTTTGTTGTTTGAATACTAGTGTTTATGTACATGCTATGCACTTGTATAGCATGAACCTTATTATGCATTAAAGTTCTAGATGAACATTATTCTGTAGTTGTTTTAATGCATAGTTAAAATAACATTCATATATGCTTTAAAACCCATATTTTAGAAACTAGCCTCCTATAAGTTTTAGCACATTTTTACTGGAAAATCATGCGCATATAAAATACACAAAACGAATGAATTCTAACGAATCTTTTGGTAAATGAATATTCGTAATAAATGACATCTTGGGTGAAAGTGAAATCTTATCAAACTAGTATAAGCACAATATATGGAGTGTAGTTTTATATAAGTTCTATACGTAAATGTAGTTAGGTCTATCATTAATTATAATGATTATACCTGTACATCTACTAACCATTGAACAAGTATCTTAAATAGCTGCAAAGAATATTCACATATCATTCCATGCGAAATGTTATTCGGTGTTACTTCGCACGAACATATTGTGTTTGTCATAATATGTTTCCCGTGAATATATAATATAACAAAAATGATTATGTACATAAATTCTCACACAACCGAATAACGATTATAACAAAACATTAAATGTGCAATATGAAAAACAGCAACTGTTAAACAAAGTAAAAATAAATATATATCTATATGGGCTGGAATGCGTAAATTAGCATTTAGTTATTTCACAGAAATTAGCAGAATGTTATCCTTGAACACTGTTTATGGTTCTTCTGTTCGTGCTGTAATTAGCCGACACTGGACTGGCCAATTCATCTTTCTTTGGCGCCAATGTAGCAATCTTAATTTTACCCTGGTTATCAACCTGTTGTGTCCCCGAAAGTCGGTCATATCAACTGGAATTATTCTTACAATACTGTATCAGTGACTGTCTAGAAGTTCCAAGCACTACAAATGTAGTCACGTACATTTTTAGCTATACAAATATCAAATCATGGTTTCTACTTGTAAATTTTATGCATGTATATAAAAATGCCGAGTGACTTTATAGTTACAATTATTCGTCCATTCATTTTGTAGGAATTGTTATTCGTTCTTATCTTACATCATAAGTTATATGCACATATTGTATTTTGGCTCTACAGTTTATAACATGTAGGTACAAACATAAACTACCACAAATAATATTTCCAATCACATTGATGAATACATGAATATTCAGTTAGTTGACTGTGATGAGCAACATGTAATCCACGTCCATTCCTCCAACCATGATGGTTTTGGTTTTCTCGCTGTAGTAAATCGAAACTGGATTGACCAATCCATCTTTCTTTTCAGCCAGTGTTGCAATCTTCTGTTCACCCTGGCGGTCCAACTGTAGAAGTGTGTCGGAATCAAATCCACATACCAGCACGTACCCTGCAGATGTAACATGCATCCCATACGGACCTTGTAGTTCAGGGTCTTGAAATGTAGACATCACTGTGCCATCTCTATTGAGTGTCAGCAGCTTATGTTGTCTGTTGTTGGTCACGTATATTCGGTCACCACCGGGGCTCACAGCACATTTCCAAACTGTGTATATAAAAAAATCATCTACTATAGTGTTAAAATAAAAATACTCACTTTTGAATTCCAAATTTAAATAAAACAAATTGTAATGTCAATTCAATTTCAGTTACGAGTAAAGTTTGAAGATACAATAACTTTAAATTTAAATATTAGAGGCAGATTAATGATCCACGTTTTTGTTCGCACATTCTATTATCCTAAGTTAGAACCTTTTGATGGAAAAACACAGCATTATCAGTTTGAGTCCGTTTATCTACTTATACAAAATCACTAATTAAAAAACTGCTGTAACAGTAATTGACGCATAATTAGATTCACACTTAAAATAAACATAGTTTACTTTTTAATTCCGATAAATTGAATATCATTTAAAGTCTCCAAGAAAACTCACAAAACGAACTCATATGTAACATCAGTAATAAGAACATTCATTGTAAGGATAATCACCTGATGAGTCTGATGAGTCTTCGTACATCTTTTTCACCTTGCTCCCAGACAGTGTGTAGTGGAATAGCGCCTTTCTGGATGTGACAAATAGGTCATTTTGATGACAGGCAATACCATGGCAAACGTGCTCGAAGTGTATTTTCCGGCTTTTGATCAAAGATCCTTTGTTCTCGGTGATAAACTGCACCTCATGCAAGTTTTTTAAGTTACTTACTGTTACTGCAACCTCATTGGGAGATACCTGACACATATCCCATGGACCGTTAGACACATCACTTCCACTGATGACTTCATATTTATGGTCGAGTAGCTTCACTTGTTTGTCCGCTGAGTCAGCAATAACAATGTGACCGTTGGGTAATTCACAAATCGCTCGTATATCATGCCTTTCTTTGAAAACCACTTTGTTTTTCTTCACAGGGATAAATTTTGTCTCATGAACAATACTTCCAACACAACCAAGATCTGACAGTTTGGATAAACAAAGTTCTATGTCAGTGTTAGGTTGGAATGTAAAAGCACACTCATTATATGCGGGATTTTCGTGTAGATACGATTCAGTTTGTTGTATCTTGTTCAAGCATTTATTAAACGTTATGAAGGCAACTTCACCCTTTTTATTTTCAACAACATCTAAGGCTTTGCTGAGAGATTTCATCTCAGCCTCAAACTTGCTATATTTGTCGACATCAGCTTTGAACGAATGATTCAGTTTTGCGTTCAGCTCATCCAGTTTTTGCACTGTGACCTTCTCAAGCTCATCTAGTCGAGCATTTATTTTCTTTCGCCTCTCTCGGATTTTTTGTAACTGGTCTGTATATGCAGTTTGAAGAGACGATAAGTTATCATTCTGAATAGTTTGCAGCTCCTTTATTTCCTGTTGGATCTTTTGAAGCTTTGATGAAAGTTGCCGGAATTCGGCTTTTGTCGGTGTCTTTGCTGACTCGGAAATCAGTGTCAACTTACTACATTGCCTGGAATATCATTATTGTATAAATTGCAACACGTAATGATAATGTAAAATAAAAAGATGTGTTCTTAATACGCACAATAGTTGCAGACTAACGTTTCCTAATAACGCACTGGGTTATTCGTAAAGTTGGACAACGTATTTACATGCCTTTCGTTACTGATGGTTCATATAGAAACGTTAGCACCAGGACTCGTATTCACCAACCAAGACATAAGTATAAAGAAAAGACTAAGAATCAAGAAATCTAACTTCAGAGTTTGAATAGATGCAGGTTATCAACGGTTCTTTTTGTCATAAGCACACTGTTGTGTATATATAAAGAATGATTTTATTTTAGGTGTCACGCTTCAAGTTAGGCTCAACAATAAAGAATATTTGGAAAATAATAGTTTTAAGAATATTCTTTATTCTTATAGTTTAAGTCTAAAAATTGGTTTGTGAATTTGGGCCCAAGAGTGTAAGGTCACATCAATATACAAAGAATTACACAAATGCAATGCAATATAAACAGCAGTACTGACAACAGAACATTATCGTACATTTTAGTAATATTTTACGAACTTACCGATGGTGTAGACTGACACAGGTATTGCANTTTCACAAATCAATAACGTCAAAGGTTTTTTTATCTGATTTTTGGGGAATACCTTGCCTTTTTTAGGGGAAAAAAATTCGCCAAACGCCTAATTTTGGGGGGGGAAATAATGAAAGTCTTAAATAATCAATTTAACCTATTTTACTGTTTTCAAACAAATTCAAGGCAACAAATAATTTAATTATGCAATATTTTTCTACACTGGGTCAGGTTAACTTATATAATGAGATCAATTTGTTGTCTCAATTTTACTTTTTTGTTTACCAATGAACCATTAATAGGATGATATTACTCAATTCTCGGTACTCAATTATGTTAAATACTGAATTCTGTCAAATTCTTATCTGTTGCTCAACAAATTTATGAATCTGTTGTTCTTTTCAACAAACATGTTAAATATCTCTTCGTAGTCTTTTTCAGTGATTTCCTTTCAAAAATTATAAATACTCAGTTTTAATACCTTGATTTTGTTCCCGTTCAAATTCAGGACCCCAATTCCAATGTTAAAAAGTATATATTATTCCCAATTGGGACCTAAAAATTCCCGATTAAAGGTTTCCAAAACAAAATAATCAAATTTTTAGAGGGAAAAAATACGTCTAGGGGAAAGGGCCTTCTCAAAGAAGAGAAAAAAAACTGCGTCAGCAATTATCAGACCATAGTCTACGACCTCCTGTAGCAGTTGCTTCCATTCGCTGCTATTCTTTCCTTGACTAATCAAAATACATGTTACATCAACCATCGATAGATGAAGCATTCAGGATCACAATGGGGGGAAATTGACTGATCGGGGATGTGTGTACAAGGCGATAAGAAAACATTGCCTATGGGGCTTATCTCCATTGGCGAGCGCTAATCCCCTTTTTTATCAAGGACAATAAAACATAGCTGCTCTTTTGTATTGAGGGAAAGTCTACTGTGGGCCCATTATTAAAAAAAAAAAAATCATAATTCGACAGCCAGCTGGGGGGGGGGACCGGGCCCTTGGGCCCATGGCCTGGATACGGGCCTGTGCAGACTTACGTTTCCTAATAACGCACTGGGTTATTCGTAAAGTTGGACAAAGTATTTACATGCCTTTCGTTACTGATGGTTCATATAGAAACGTTAGCACCAGGACTCGTTTTCACCAATCAAGACATAAGTATAAGGAAAAGACTAAGAATCAAGAAATCTAACTTCAGAGTTTGAATAGAGGCAGGTAATCAACGGTGCTTTTTGTCATAAGCACACTGTTGTGTACATATAAAGAATGATTTTATTTTAGGTGTCACGTTTCAAGTGAGGCTCAACAATAAAGAATATTTGGAACATAATAGTTTTAAGAATATTCTTTATTCTTATACTTTAAGTCTAAAAATTGGTTTGTGAATTTGGGCCCAAGAGTGTAAGGTCACATCAATATACAAAGGATTATACAAATGCAATGCAATATAAACAGCAGTACTGCCAACAGAACATTATCGTACATTTTAGTAATATTTTACGAACTTACCGATGGTGTAGACTGACACAGGTATTGCAGCACAGTTTACGGTGATCTTCGCAAAATACTTTCAGTTTTTCGTCTTGGTGGTCTTCACATTTCTCAATAAAATCCAGCGTACCCTTGCCAACAGGCCATTTACACATTTCCGCCCTGCCAGATGCACTGTGTCTTTTAAACAACTGACTGTGCAGGTTTATACATCGACAGCAATAAAACTTAAGACAAGTTTCGCAGTAAAAATCTGCCTCTGTTGAAACAAAGTCTTCTTCGCATGTTGAACAACAGTAGTTCTCTATTATATCAGACCCTTTTTGTAGGGAAGACATCGACATTTCCGCCATATTGTTCAATGTTTAAACCAATATAAAACGACCCACTTCGTTTCAGCTCAGATAAGCTGTTGACGTTGTGACATACATATCAAATCGAAACTAGCACCTAATGTAAACAAATCCGCCATACTCCATAACTCGCTGTTTACAGGTTTACACATTTAAAGTTAAAAATACAAAACGTCAAATGTGTATAATACGGTAACTGTAGATGATATTGTAATTAATCTATACTATCACCATAACTTATCGCTAAGGGTATGATAATTCTGCATTTAAAAACTTGTTAAATTTAAAATTTGTTAAGTAGTAAAATGATACATTTTGTTTTGACCTCGTCGTAGGATGTCAGATTCAAAGCTCTACCTACAGTTGGGTATGCTTTCCGATCACTTCAGTCGATTAAATTGCTACTTCAGACTAAGGTGGGACAAGGGGCAACTGGACATGATTGACCTATTTCGACTAGACTAGTCAATCAAGCAGCGGATCCGTGGTCTAGTGGTAACACACTGGCTTCACAATCCAGAGATCGCTGGTTCGATCCCCCGCTGCACCTAACCTTCTAACTCGTCTTTCGCATGAGACGTTAAACCGAGGTGCAGTGTACTAGGTGCTATACACCGGGCACTAAAAGACCCAGGGTCACCTCTGGAACGGGGTGTCTCCTGTATCTTGCACTATCCCCCGTAACCAACTAACACGTCTTTCTGGGGGCGATGGCCATATGGGAGACAATCCCGGTGCACTCGATAAAAATGAAGACACACAAGAAATGACTTGGCCGTGTTTTAACATTGAAATTTCAGTGGCATATTAAATAACAAGGTTGCAATAAACTAGCTTCAAATCTTTGGACACAATATCTAAGACAAACTGAAAGATAAAATACACTTTTTTGTTAATGCTTAATCTACGGAGAGCCTACCGTATTTATCGTTATAAACGCGCTCGGGCGCGATGCAACTCATGTGAAGGGACGTCTACTGTGAAACCATTTATTTTCGTCAGCACGAAATTTCGTCATTTTTCAAAAAATGAGTATTTCGTCAGCACTTAAATTCGTCAATTTCTGATTTTGAAAAAAAAATGTGTCGGTCATTTCCCGATTTTTGTGTAAGACTAAATCGCGGTTGCGATACATCGTGGTGGGGAGAAGGGGTAACTTGGGAGTCACTTGCAGGAGGTGGACCCTATTTATCACATGCCAATTAACTTGTTGTTTGTTATCAGGTTTTAGTAACTGGCCCTTAGTATTGTATACCATTAACTCGTTAATTGTTATGATTAGCGGATTAGTAAGACTGAATTATCATTAGCGACTACCGGTAATGATGTTACTTTGAAGTACTATCGATCTTTTGAATCATTGACAGCTTTGACAAGTTTAACGAGGCATGTTTCATTAAAATATTGTCTGCTAAAATGCAATTGAAAACGTAACAGTCAAAGATAAATTAAATAAGTTATCCAGACGATTTAATTACATGCAAACGCAGTGTATTTGTTAGCAGAAATTGACTTTCATTTTTCGTCAGGTTTTAAGAAAGTCACCGGGAAGCACGTTTTTTTTCTTGACTGCGTATGACGCAATAAAACGTTGCTTTGTATCGTATTGCATTCAATCTAAATTTAAATTCACTCGTCCATAAATGTACGGTTTTTTGTTTAATTGATGTTGTTATATTATTAGATTATCTGATATATGCACATTAGAAAAGCGGTATGTATACAATTATCAATACACATTGCCTTTTTTCAATTTCGATTATTGTCTTTGATCTGTCGCGTGTTGGCTTCACCTTCACACCCCTGAAAACACAATACACACAATGGGTAATAATCCGTACTATTCTACCTAAACGAAGTCAACGCATTCGATACAGCTTTATTGCATTCGCGTTTTACAGGAAATGTCACGTGTCAGTTAAGTAAACTGTGTAATGTGCACCCCTCTGTGTCAAAACCGGATTTCTCTTGATTGAGAAACAGACGCAGTATGCATGCGTGGATTACGTTGGATTTTAATGTCTCATGTCAACGGTAATTCAGTCTTAATTTTGTTTAAACAGTGGACATAATTATTCGTTAGGAACTTAAATTCGTCAATCGGTCTACTGACGAAATAGACGAAAATTAATGTCTGACGAATAATAATGGTTTCACAGTATTTCATCCTCCTACATGTATAATATGACCCAACACATAAATGTGCTAATTTGAGGAAAATTCAATTTAGTAATTATTTAGTTATACCCGATATTCAATATGGAATTATTGTGAAGAAATTATTGTTGTACTGCAGTATGATAGATTTGTTTTGATAATATAATTCAATGCAATTGAAGCGGACTATCTGATTTGTTCTCTAAAATTGTGACACATTAATTATTTAATTAATAATACTATTTAGGGATCAACATACGTAAGTTTCAATCTTCCAAATAAATACATTTGCTGAAATATATATTTTTTTTATCTTTGAATCAGTTTTATGACCTCAAATGGACCAATTTCGACAGTGACCTTTACATTAAAAACGGGGACAAATGTTCAAACCAAGTTTCATAAAGATTGGGTGATAAAACTGCTGAAGCAAGTGGTGTTGATACTGTTTGAAATAAGGTGAATTTATTATCTAAGAAATAGCAATCACAACTATTCTAAAGCCAATGTGTTTTACTATAAATAATGAAAAAATAAGCATACGCACATGTTATTGACTTTTATTCTTTTACAGAAATGTAATGTCATAATTTTTCTGTTGAACATATTCTGAATCAATCCAAAGATCATAAAGCTATGTCAAACTTACAAGATGGGCAGTTCTCGCTTCATCCACTTCTGCCATAAATAGAGGCTCAACCGTTTATAAACTGTAAACTTGTAAACTGTTTTTTATGGTTTTGAAATTCAAAAGATAAATGCCAAACATAAAACATATCTTATACCAATCATATTATAGACGTACTGTAGACAATTAACCCCTATTTGTTCTATGTACACATACTTTTACCTACTTTTGTGTTTTCTATCTATGACTCGCAAAAAACAATGAATACCTTGACAAAACACATAAGCTGTAAAGCACATACATAAATTACAATTACAATCACTCAACATTGTTTATACTCGAGCATCTATATCAAACAGTTCCCTTTCTTCTTCGTAGCATACTAACATTTTAACATACAACACCACTTAAAACTTATTTCCATGATGCAGCTGAATAAATTAATTCTAATGCAAACAAAAACTGGTTTAAATAATTTTAGTTCCTGACATGTATTTTTACATGATTTCAAGGAAATATACAATAGAAAGATACAATACAGAACAAGAGTTCCGCAGTCAGAGAAATATGCCCCCAAAACAGGGCCTTGATTTTCACACTTATTGTGACAGTGACCTTGACCTAGTGACCCAAATTTCAATAGGGGTCATCTTCTGTCAAAGGTCAATGCACATGTCAAGTATCAAGCCAATCGGTCAATCTGTTCACATGTTATTTATCGGAAACGAACTGGTCTACCAACAGACCGACCAACATCCAGAAAACAATATACCCCCTCTTCAAAAAAGGGCATAAAAAGTAGGGATTTGATAACTGCTTGCCTATTTCCAGTCTTGGCTTGTTATCATAACAATTTTGAACACCTTAAATACCAATGAACATGTAATAGTTTAAACAAAAATATTAAAATGGCACATTTCAATACATAAGTGTTGAGGAAGAATTATCAAATGAAGCTATTTTTTTACTTAATGAGCCATGTTCTGGAAAAATTGGGCTAAATCTATGTGCGCAAAGTGTTGTCGCAGATTAGCCTGTGCGGACTAAAGGCAGTCACTTCTTAGTGAAAATCAAGTTTAGGTGGAAAGTATGAACATGCATTAAGCCCACTTTTCCCAGGATGAGGCTAAAATAATTAGACAAGAGTCAAAGTACCAGTCAAACGCTTGCTCTTGACTAACACCCCAACCTTTTTGATCAATGATGGTTCATTTTTGGCATGTATGAATTGGAAAAAGGCAGTGTCAACACTTGCATAATGAAACATAAAAAATACTCATGGATCAACAATGCTTTATTAGTTTAAAATTACATTCTGGTTTATTTCACATATCTGCATGTTTTGTATTTGTCAGTGATTGATAACAGAAAACGCACGAAAAATGAATAGAATACAAACAAATACATGTATCATAAAAGACACTAGCCATGTTTTATTTCATTTGTTACCTGACATGTTTGGAACAACCTGGTATATGTTATGACATGCTACGTCGGTTTATTCAGCCAATCTTTAAAAAGCTTGATACGTTCAAGATGATGTCCTGCAACGTACCTATCCAGATCCAGNTTGAAGGATGACCTTGACCTTTCACCACTGAAAATGTGCAGCTCCATGAGATACACACGCATGCCAAATATCAAGTTGCTATCTTCAATATTCCAAAAGTTATGATTTTGACCCATATATTTGACCTTTGATCTTGAAGGATGACCTTGACCTTTCACCACTCAAAATGTGCAGCTCCATGAGATACACATGCATGCCAAATATCAAGTTGCTATCTTCAATATTGCAAATGTTATGGCCAATGTTAAAGTTTGACGCAAACAAACCAACAAACCAACAGACAGGCAAAAAACAATATGTCCCCCACTGCCCAGTATAGACTGGGGGACATAAAAACTAAAATGCCAAACCTATAGTTTCGAAAACAAATCCAAAACATGTGGATTTAAGAGTCAAGCTTGCTTCATTTTTGCATTCTTTCTAATCATAAAATATATTTATCAAAAACTTGAAACATTATTGCTCAAAATCTTATTGAAACTAAATAGACTTCCTGTATGTTTGTTTGACAAACATTTTAGAGGGAACAATACAATCCATTTTTGTAACAAAAATGTCAGACATATTATGCATCTCTCATTTTTAACTCTACACAGAAAATAAGAAATATGCTGACACTGTGCTCTCAAGTGTTTTGTAACTCAAAAGATATATAATGAATATAGCTAAAACAAAGTATGTCAATGAAAACACATCAGAGCCTATTTTTTTTTATTATTCATGATATATGTTCACGTGACATTAAGCTATTTAAAAAACCTAGAAAAAAACTGCATACCAAGTTAATTCACTTTTTACCACCAAAGTACACCTAAAATTGATAAATTAATGCTATTGGAATATCAAAATAATGATGAAACGAAATAAAATCCTAAATCACATACTCAAGTTGTATAAATGGAAAGTCTAAAATACTTCATTCTCTCTCTACAGACATAACACTAAACATAGAGCAGTTCTTGATTTCCCTATGCGACAATGCATTCATGTTCTAACCCATATAACTCTAACACATTCAGGGGTCAGTGAGATGTTTTACTGTACTAAAATATTGAAAGCACATTGATAGAGTTCCTCTAGACTTCAACACTACAGTCATCATTCCGAGTCTGTACGTAGGGTGAAGGACGAAGCTTGGCTTTCAGAAGACACTGAAATGAAAATGAAAAGCAAATTATTAACTTTTGTGTTTTTGTTCTTATTTATAATCTCCATCAACATTATTTGTATGCTACGATTACCTTTCCTATTCTTGTGGAATAATAATAATAACAATCAATATTGCAAACAATAATTCTCTGTATAGCCGAACTTCATCTCACTGTGTATATGTATTTATGTTATGATTTATTTTGCCAAAAGCATTTAATGCTGATTATGCGAATAAATAAACCGTATACACCGTATTAACAAACGGTTGAGTCTCATTCTGGTTAAACTGCGCTTCATCCTCCTGGATTGGATTTTTGTTTAAAAGAGACTTCCTGTTAAGGAAAAAAGTTCCATAAATGGGTTAAGTGTCTTCCCTGATTAGCATGTGCAGACTGCACAGGCTAATCTGGGGCAACACTTAATGCACATGCATTAAGCCCAATTTCCCAGAACATGGCTCTATTTATGTGCATATTGCAAGTACTTTGGTTAAAAAATAGTTATCATCAATGACAGGTTGGATTAATTGACCGGTTTCAGAAACAGTTTCTTCTGCGTTTCCGTTTCTCTCAAGGAAGTTTTCAGTAAATTAACTTGATTATGCAAGCATGTTCTTTTTTTACAACTGATATATAAACCCGCAATAGGCCAAAACAATCAATAGGTCCCACTGGTCAATTTTTAAATGTATAGTCCCAACTGGTCAATGTTTAAAATGCCACACATTTTCAGTAAAAAATTAAATTGAGCTTAACATTTCATTGAAGACTATTAATCCCAGCACCATTAACAGTTGAAAACAGCCTCATGTATGGATAAAAACTGTACTATGTGATTTAAGGCTTTCATAAGTGAGGTATAATCCACATATGAGCCCTCTGGGAAAACTGGTCAAAATGCATGTGCGTAAAGTGTTGTATGGGATCAGCATGTGTGTCCGCAAACGCTTATCATGGACAACACTTTCCGCCTTAACTAGAATTTTTTCATTTTATACGAAAAATTCCATAAAAGCGGAAAGTGCCGTCTCTGATAAGCCTGTGCAGCCCACACAGGCTAATCAGGAACAACACTTATGACTTTCTGCTTAAACTGGATTATCATTATTTTAAATGAAAAATTCCATAAAAGCGGAAAGTGTCGTCCCTTATTAGCCTGTGCAGACTGCACAGGCTTATCTTGGACAACACTTTACGCACATGCCTTTGACCCAGTTTCCTCAGAACGAGACTTATATTAAACTGCAAGAATACCTTCAGTTTCTGGGTCTACAACACTGCTGTCAGATTCTTCATGCTTTCTCAGTGGCCCGTCTTCCTCTACTGATTGTCTGCAACAATATTTACAGGTGTGGGATTTATGAACCACTTCAGAGAGGAAAATGCCCTACTCCTTACAGGTTTCAACTAGACTCTTGATTTGTATATAGATCCAGCGAAGTTAATAACTATTTATTAAATTATGTTGACATTTAAAGGGAGGAAAGCTGAAAGGAGAGGAAATCACATCCCTGATTTATGTTTTTAGAGACCATAGATAATGCCACGTTCATAGTGCTAATAAATCTTTGATAAAACTGTAAAGACTATCTCTAAGTTGATGTTTACAAAGGGACTCACTTCAGTTTATAAGAGCTGTAAAGACTATCTCTAAGTTGATGTTTACAAAGGGACTCACTTCAGTTTATTAGAGCTGTAAAGAATATCTGTAAGTTGATGTTTACTAAGGGAATCACTTCAGTTTCTTAGAGCTGTTAAGAATAACTGTAAGTTGATGTTTACTTAGGGACTTGCTTCAGTTTCTTAGAGCTGTGAAGAATATCTCTAATTGATGTTTACTTAGGGACTCACTTCAGTTTCTTAGAGCTGTGAAAAATATCTCTAAGTTGATGTTTACTTAGGGACTCGCTTCAGTTTCTTAGAGCTGTGAAAAATATCTCTAAGTTGATGCTTACTTAGGGACTCACTTCACTTTCTTAGAGCTGTAAAGAATATCTCTTAGTTGATGTTTACTAAGGGACAGCCTCCAGTTTCTTAGAGATGTAAAGAATACAGTACAGACACCGCTTACTTAAACAAACGCCACTCGCCGCGGTGTTCATCTCACTGTGTTCCCTTACCAATATGAACACCGCAATGGGTGTTCAGATCAAATGTCGCGGGGGCCGGTTGCCATAAGGCAAACACCGCAAATCACCGCGGACCCATTATATGTAACGCGGTGTTCATCGTGTTCGCTAAAAATAAAATAATTGAACATAAACGTATGGTATTGATCCATTTCATTTATAAGTGATAATGAATAAATAAAGTTTCTTTTTCTTTTTATGGCAAGTCGGTACCAATTTGCAGAAACAATCTACTGAGTGTTTGAATGTTATAGGTGTCATATGGCGTCTAAACAAATTCACAAACGATTACGAACTATCACAAAAGAATTCAGTTCAATCCGTTTTTTCGCGCCTTCACGGTGTCTAGTTTACACAAAGTGCAACAAACAAAACACCCACATGCTCAACACTCTGCGATGGTAACAGCTTGACGTCATCGGCTTACAGCGCGTGACACCCATGGCAACGTCTTTTCACATTTAATAAAAAAAATCCTTCTAAACTTAACATAATAATTACCTCGCAATCAAATTCCAGTTAAAAAAACAACAAAAAACCAGTTAAATACACAAGTCTTTGACAATCACAACAGCGTTACCGAATGACATCAATTAAACCTATCCCTCTGCAAGTGGTTATTTACATTAACACCTGTCAATGGTGTCGGCAGACATCAAATATCTTTGATGTTTCGGGTTTATTTCTAGGAGTTAAAACTGTAAATTTATAACACAGTCAGCAAGTGACAATTTCAATAGGCATTAAATCAACACTACATTATCGGGAGCATGCACGTACTGTTAGATACAGCATTAATGCATTAGCTCCATAGAGGATGCTATGTGTGAAAACTATCAGAGATTTTACTGCAGAAGTTTGTATTGTGTGTGAGGAAATAATGTGTGTTTGCTGGAATTTAAATGGGGGTTGCTTCACAGGTATTGTTTGTTAATGGATTGACTAGAAAATCAGGTCGAAATTAATTTCGTCTATCTCTTTGTTGTTAAAAAGGGCAATTGCATTGATTAATACCATAAGAGCTAATAGTATTGATAATCTTAACGCTTTATTTACGTTTCCAACTTTACGTACTGTCCGAATTTAAAGTACGCATACATGTGCACATAATATCTACATGTACACGTAGTATATGATTTTCTTTTGTACATTTACATTTAAAACGCGTGAATGACCCTCACAGACAGGTTTTGACGGAGGCCGCACAGCATCGCGGTGATCAAAGGTGTTCCCGTTAACGATAGCGTGCAATCGCGGCGATTTCGGGTATTCGATGAACACTGCGGTCAGTAGCATGTCCGCCCCCCGCGAAATGTCACCCATCGGGAAAAGTGAACACCGCGGACAGGCAATTTTGTTTAAGTACGCGGTGTCTATACTGTATCTCTAAGTTGATGTTAACTTAGGGACTCACTTCAGTTTCTTAGAGCTGTAAAGACTATCTGTAAGTTGATGTTTACTAAGGGACTCACTTCAGTTTCTTTGAGCTGTAAAGAATATCTCTAAGTTTATGTTTACTAAGGGACTCACTTCAGTTTCTTAGAGCTGTAAAGACTATCTGTAAGTTGATGTTTACTTAGGGACTCACTTCAGTTTCTTTGAGCTGTAAGGACAATCTGTAAGTTGATGTTTACTAAGGGACTCACTTCAGTTTCTTAGAGCTGGTGTCGTCTGTAGGAGATTCCGGATCTGCTTTCCGTTTTTCTGTCAGTCCTCCGCTGGGTTGCAGCTCTTCTTGAACCCTTAGCTGTTGTACACGCCAGTCCAGGGCCCGGAGCAGGTTGTCAGAGTCCTTGGGATTTGTCTGAAATACGTACGGGCCATGCTCTTGGAAATAGGGGTTAAATGCATGTGCGTAAATTGTCATCCCAGATTAGCCTGTGCAGTCCGCACAGGCTAATCAGGGATGACACTTTCCGCCTTAACAGGATTTTCATGGAAAAGAGTCTTCCTTTAAATGAAAAATACATTAAAAGCGGAAAGTGTCGTCCCTGATTAGCCTGTGCGGACTGCGGTTTACGCACATGCATTAAATCCCCTTTTCACAAGCAAGGCCCATACATACGAATTGCATGACCATTGTTGTTTTAATGCTCACACATTCATGTGCATTAAATGTGGTCTGTGTTGAATCAAAACTTACTGAAGAAATTTGTGTCATTATCCGAAAGGCAACGAAGTAGGAGATCGATATTTCAATAATTCTATATTATAGTTAACATCATCAACTTAAAAACAATTTAAAACATAAAAAGAATACATAAATTCATTAATTTATGAGTTAATTTCAAGATTTTATCCTCATAAAATAAACATAATGTTATTTCTTGTAATTTCTTGTAAAAAAAAGTTGCATATATTCTAGCTTTTATACTCCAAAGCGCTTTAACTTTAGGCAAGTTTCAACATACAAATAAAAGAAACTTCATTGACTTTATTATTTGAAACAATTTGAGCATGATGCCAAAGGTTTAGTTCAGCNCAGAAGTTATGGCCAAAATGAGCGATTTTGACCCATATAATTGACCTTTGACCTTGAAGGATGACCATGACCTTGACCTTTCAGCACTCAAAATGTGCAGCTCCATGAGATACACATTCATGCCAAGTATCAAGTTGCTATGTTGAATATTGCACAAGTTATAGCAAATGTTAAAGTTGGCGCAAACCAACAGACCAACAGACCAACCAACCAACAGACAGGGCAAAAAAAATATGTCCCCCAGTATATACTGAGGGACATAAAAAGTTGCATATATTCTAGCTTTTATACTCCAAAGCGCTTTTACTTTAGGCAAGTTTCAACATACAAATAAAATAAACTTCATTGACTTTATTATTTGAAACAATTTAAGCATGATGCCACAGGTTTAGTTCAGCCACGCTCTGGGAAAACAGGGCTAAATGCAAGTGCAGTCCGCAAAACTAATAAGGGAAAATTCCTTCCGCCTTTACTGGATTTTGGCCAAGAACACTTCATTAAAACGAAAAATACCATAAACGCAGAAAGTGTCATCCCTGATTAGCATGTGCAGACTGCACGACACTTTATGCACATGCATTAAGCCCAGTTTTCCCAGAACGAGGCAAACTTGGACCTACCATAATAAGAAATACTCTTCGCACACCATCTCCGTCCGTTCCTGTGATGCGCACACTCTTCTGACTGGCTCTGTCCACTGTCATTCCTGGCCATATCTTTGTGTTCAAGATCAATCGTAGGCTACCCTGGGTACGCATTACTGTCAACAGAAAACAATTAACTATCAGTTAGGGACTTTTGTCATAGCTCGGGATTGTAATGTAGTGACCTTTATTGGTATTAGCCTGGGTGCACATTACTATCAAAAGAACACAATCAAGTATCAGAGTTAGGGAGTTTTTTCATAGCTCTGGCATGTAATGTAGTCACCTTAATTGGTATTGACTTTAACTGCTAGTGCCAATTTTATCATATGTAATTAATATAAGTTTTATAGATAACTTCCCTACGAGGACGATGTGGCTGGGGGATCAAGATAGAATTAAATCAA